>PVIW01005670.1:0-101813 GCA_004026585.1 Noctilio leporinus
GGGGAACGGGGTAGGGGGGAGGGAGAGGTAGAGGCAAAGATGGAGAGCAGCTTAGACAAGAACCTAGTATAAAGGAACCATGGACATGGACAACAGGTGGGATTGACTTTGGGGGGAATGGGTGGGTGGGTGGGGGGACAGAGGGGAGCAAAAAGGGGATGGATGTAATACAACAACAATAAAATTTAAAAAAAAAAAAAAATACTCCCCAAAACCTTTTATGGAAGCTCCGTTCCTGCGGTGCGCCTGGCAGACCCATGGATTCTATGGTTCAGAAAGATCAAGGGGGAGAGGGAGACTCGCCTTCCCTCCCTGCAGGGCCCTGTCCTCTTGGTAAGCAGGTTCCTTGAAGCCCCTTTACTTGGCTTTTGGGGAGGACAAGACATGCTGTCCCCAGATGGTAGTTACTAACCCCTCCCCTCTTTCCTGTCCTTCCCTTCGGCTGACTGGCCCGGTGAGGTAGGGATGGTAATTGAGCAGGTTCTACTTACATGGCCCCACCTGTGGGAAGTTCGGTGACACCTCTCCTCATTTAGAACAGGGTCCTGATGCCTTCTGGCTTCAGCTTCAGGCCTTAGCCAGAATCTAGACAACAGGGAGAGTATGGACAACCTCTTGCAACTGTAGCTATCAATGATCGATCAAGTGTTTTCTCTGTACCAGACGCCTGCACTTCACAGTGACCCTGAGACAGAATGCCAGTGAAATTCCCACTTTCAGATAAGGAAGCTGATCTGACCCTTGGAGATGTGTAATCCCTTGCCCAAGGGCACCACACTAACTGACCCATACAACATGAAAACGCCAATCTTTGAGGAATACTCCCTCAAAGAAGATAGTGTGGGGAGAGAGGTGGAGGGAAAAGATGTCATAGCCAAAGAACAGCTTTGACTATAAAATCTATTGGTTTCTACAATCTCCGTATCAGAGATCATTTCCAAAACTTATCTACCTCAAGCTCCATGACCCAGCTCACCCCCAGCCACCCCCAGCAGGTGCTTGTCCTATGTGCCCAAGTCACTGACATCTGAGAGCAGTGCGGGGATGCCAGGTGGGCTTTCTTGCACATAAATTTAAAGCGAGCAAAAGACATCGAACATCAAGTTAAGTATTATGGATGTCACGTGTCCCCTCTACCAAACCATCTCAACCTTCAACGACACTATCACCGGGTATTAACTATCCTATTACAATATCATGTATAATTGTCACAGTGGGAGAAATTAAGCTCACTCATTCACTTGTTTATTCATTTATTCAATAACCACATATGGAGCACCTTCTGTGCGCCAGGCACTGGGGTAAATGACAAGAACTCCAACATAAAAGGGGTACTTGGGATCTTGCTCAGCTTCGAAATACAGGGACATCTCTTTAAAGTTATAGTCCCACCATGGAGTAAATGTCACCAACTCAAAAAATTCCAGTGAGAACTGCAAAAGGATGGCCCCTTTGCTGCTACTCTTTTTTATTAAAATGATACAGTTTCTCTAGAAATTGGGGGAAAGCAGAAGAGACGGAGATGTGAGGGCCAGCAGCTGTTCAGGCCTCAGCATGCCCCTATACAATGCCTCCTGCCTCCTAACCTCGCCAAGAATGGGAGGTAACAGGTAAACTGGGTTAGGATGACCTCCCCACACCCCCCAAACCATCACAGCCTTCTTCTGCGGTAAATTCTCTCACTCAAACAATAGGAAGTCTCCTGATTTGCCCTGGGCAGCTCCTGCTGGGGACAGACATAGCTGAAATGGAAATGCTGTCCCTGGGGTGGGTGGGTGGCAAGCACTGACAGACGGGCAGCTGTTATTCTGCTAGAGCCACAGGCTACTCTGAGCTCAATAAAAACAGGTAAGTGCTTGATTAATAATCTGCAAGTGAAACGTACTGTCAGCGTATTTATACATTTCTTTCCAAGTGAATAATCATATCCCGTTTCATAAGCCACACAAGCGATGCTATTAAGTGGCTTCTCCCTACATAAATGAAGTAGGTTGAGCCCTGCAGCTGCATCTCCCGCAAGAGGCATGAATGCCGGTAGCGTTTCCCAGAGGGGGAGACAGACGAGTGCTTCAGAGAAATTAGAAACTTCCCTAAAACCTCTTATAAAAGCTCAGTTCCTATAAAGTAATGGAAATGTCGTAACTCACAGGCTCAGTTTAGCCCAAGGATGGCGTGAAGACCAGCCAGACCCCTGAGGCTGCTGCCAACTCTTGAGTGCTTTAGCTGGCACGGTCCATGGGCCGGTTTCAAGGCGAAACAGGGTAAATGAGGGACCTGCTTCCCGCCTGGACAGGCTAATGCCTGTAGAGCCACCCCCGGAGCAGGATGCTGCTATCTGCTGACCTGCTCTCCCAAGTCAATGCTTTGATTGCTACAGCAGGGGCCAGGGTCAGGGTGGGGAAACGAACAGGGGCCAGGGCTGGGCCGTGGATCTGAACATCCTACCACACAGCTCTCTGCACCGCTGGACTGGGCCATGGCAGACGCTGTTTTCCCAGCATGCTGTACCAGGTCAGAGGGGAGGCTGGCCGGGTCCCGCATTCTTGTCTCAGATGTTAGTATCCCCTAGACCTGCGGATCTGTGTACCCAAGGTACACTGACCCTGAGCCAAGTGAAGACTAGTGCTGGGGATGCTAGGCTACAATGTACACCCCTGCCCTTGACCCAAAGACATCCATGTCATCATTCCTGGGACCTGTGAATGTTGCCTTATATGGCCAAATGGCCATTGCAGATGTGATTAAGTTAAGGATCTTGAGATGGGGAGATTATCCTGAATTACCTGGGTGGGCCCTAAACGCAATCACACGTATCCTTGAAATAAGGAACCAGAGGGGACTTTAACACAGACACAGATGGAACAGAGAGAGAATCGAGGATGCTGGCCTTTAAGACTGGAGTAATGAGACCACAAGCAAAGGAATGCCAGCAGCTCCCAGAAATTACAACAGGCAGGAAACAAATTCTACCCATGAACCTCCTAAGGGAGCTCAGTCCGGCTGACACCTTGAGCTCAGCTGGGTGATACTGATTTCCCAATTCTGGCCTCCTGAACTGTCAGAGAATACATTTCCATTCCTTTAAGTGTTTGTGTTTGTGGTAATTTGTTTTGGCAGCCTAGGAAACTAATGCAGATGCTCAGATATAGAAGCTGGCATAACGCCCCGGAGGGTCTAGCAACCGTTTGTGAAGGGCCTGGTACCAGCTAGGACGGGGGTGTTCTTTACTTGTAGGACCATTTTGTGTCTTCTTCTGGCTCAAACCCATGGTTCTGAAGACCATCCCCAATGCCCAGTAGGCAGCCACTTGCCCCCTTGGTTCTAAACCTTCAGAGATACACTCAAGGCACCCAGAGTAGTAACAAATTGAGGCTCATTTAAAATTGTGAAAGCAATCTAAACTGTCACCCATGGGTGAAGAGCTCAGTTTAGAAGCAGAATCAACATGGTTCTTACAAGCTAATTAGTTCCGTTACTTCGTTTGACAGATGAGGAAACTGAGGAGGCCCAGAGGAGCTAGTTGACTAGTCAGGAACCAGCCTAAGCTAGAAATCTAGAATGCGTTCTCTAAAAGTAAGTCAGAGTGAACACCCAGTACCTTCTACCCCTAGTTAATGCGAACTAAAACAACAAAACAGTATGTTCATGGCCCATTGCTTCTAGCGGCTGGAAATTAATTTGGCAATTAATCATGTTGCTGCCTTGTCTACATCTCTGAGGCTTGAACTGTCATTTAAGTACTTTATTGTTATTTCATCTTTGGCTTGTGTATTGATTTATTGCTCCATCTAGATGGTGCATCCCTGTGGGGCCGGTGGGTTTCACCCTCCCCAGTAGCCTAACACAGGACTTTGCTCATAAGCTGGGGCTCAATAAACATTTATTTTATTTCTGTCCTGAAAAGCCTACTGGCTATTTGGTAGACCCCAGCGTAATCTCATTTTCTTACAGGTGAGACCACAAAAGCCTATCAGAAGCCATCAGCTCCGGGGACAACTGCACAGCCAGTCACCCTGACACAGATCCTGGGGAGCACCCCGGTGGAAGGCACCCACGGCATCTCGCCAAGGCCATCCCCAGCTGTGGGCTCTGCCACCAGCAGCCCCAGGCCACAGCCCCTGGGCCACAGCAGCCGGGAGTTGGGTCAGTAAGTAGACTGTGTGTTTCCACATGCTAGAAAGTGGGAGGCTGGTTTTTAGATGAATTTCTCTGCCTGAATGCCTGCATGTAATGCCCATCTCCCCCTTTAGAGCTGGCCTGAGACCTTGGCCAAAGGTTGTATCCTCCCTAATTTAAGGGGTAAACGTGATCCCGACAATAGTTTAGGATCGAGCTAAGAGCTAAGCAAAACATGTAGAAGGGCTTAAAACAGATTCGATAATAGAACCTTTGTTATCATACTTTGGAAGGTAGGCTATCACATGAAACTTGCCCGTTACAAAGTTCCCATTTCTCCCAAAGCTCAGCTGAAGGGATAAGAGGTTTGTATGTAAATAGTGTTAAGCTCTGTTTCATTTTAAGGAACAAATTATATACTCCTGGAAGTTTTCAAAATTAGAAACAAACAAAACCAAAAGAATCCCTTTAGGAAAAGCCAGACATCTAAAATTTGTATTCCTTTCCTGATTGCTTTTTGTCTTACTACTTGTATCCATTTCTGGTCATGGTTTCAATTTTACTGAAGCCCAGTTTATGGAATAAGTCTCGGTATTACCTCAAACACAACCCTAGCAGCTAATTGATCATCTGATCTTCGGTTTCCATACAATTGCTATGTAAGTGCCTACCTCATTTCTAAAGGTCTTCTGGCAAGGAGGTGGGAAATTCCACAAGTAAAGGGTCACTATTATTTCAGCAATTTGTTCTAAATTGTTCCCACCTGGTGCCACCTTTTCCTTCCCGGAGGAAGTGCTCAGAACTTGTTCTTTTTTACCTCATCTCCATCTTCCAAATGTTATGGCCACGTAGCTTGGCCCTTTTCCCTCCATGTCAAAGCCCAGCTACTCTCATTCCATCTTTTTAGCTAATAAATATGAATAAGCACTCTCGATGTGTTACACACTTTCCTAACCATCTTACAAATATTAGCCTATTAAATCCTCATAACCACCCTCTCAAGTAAATATATTACTTTCAATTTGTCTGATCCGTTGTATTGATGAGGAACCCAAGTGGGGAAACTAACCCCAAATCACACAGCTAGGCAGTGGCGGAGCAGGGATTTGAACCCCAACAGCCTGGCCCTCCTGTGACTTCCCTTGCAGGAGGCATCCCTGCCATAAACCAACACCCCAGGCACTAATGAAGTGTCACAGAAATAGGGCCTGACTCATCTTGACATGGACAGAGTGGCAAGGTTACAGAGTATTAGACACAGCCAACTCACACTGATTGATAATAAATAATGGGATGTACATAGTCCATAGTTTCTGTGTGCCAGGTACCCAGCCTGCATCATTTTATTTCGTCTTCCCAACAACTCTATGAAATGGAGATTATTGTTATTCCATTCAATGAACAACTCCTGGAAGAAGCTATGACGTCGAGTCCCCAAGTGAAAATGCCATAGAAATAATTTCTGAAATACAGTAGACACACTCCCACCATCCTATTCTTGTTCAACTCGGACTAATACGAACACCGGCACACTGCCTGACAGCAAAAGAGAAAATACTGAGGAAGGACAGGGGTTCCATAGGCAGGCATTTTCCTTTCTCTTAATTTTAGGCTCTGAATTTTGAGGGCCCTTGATTCTTCCAAAGATTTTTGAATAGCCAAGTGAGTCGTTGTTTGCTCCCGGTGTCTCCTTGGAGGCCATCAATTTTTGCACAACACATATAATGAAACGTGTGGCCTATGTGCTTGGCTGTGCTAGAAGCCTGGAAATCCTGTTACAAGTTGGGCCTGTGCTTATGGAAAACCTCAAGCAACTTGAAGTCGTGGCTCCCGACCTGGCAAAGCTTCGTTATTCCTGGCTGGGGAACAGGGGCCTTGGACGACAGCCGCCCGCCCGTCAGTGTTCCCTCTTCATCCTTGTCCAGCGCCCGCGCTCCTGCCACCCCACAGACTGCTAGACAAATACTCCCAGGGCGAGCCTCCCTGCAGCATGCCCCGTAATTGCTAAAGACGGAGCCAGACCTGGGAGAGGGGAGGGAGAGGGGACTTTTAAAAACTTGTCTTGCCTACTCAAAGGACTTTCTGTAGGACTGAAGACAAGTGAAGGTTGCTGTGTAAAGATCTGCAGCTTTTCATAATAACAACTTCATTGAGATGCTTTTCACATGCCCTACAATTCAACCATGAAAGGGTACAATTCAGTGGTTTTAAGTACGTTCACAAAGTTGTGCAATCATTACCACAATCGATTTTAGAACATTTTATCACCCCAACAAGAAACTCCGTACCCCATTAAGTCACTCCCTATGCCACCCTAATCTGTTCCTCCAGCCCTAGTAACCACCAATCAACTTTCATGAGTGCCTGTCTTAATATATAGCTATAGATATTTGGTGTAATCTTCTATGCCAACTACATATATTAAATAATATTCAGTTTACAAATAAGTCCTCTATTTCTTCCAATGAATTCTGCTGCTGATGGACAAGTGAGTTACTGTTATTGTATTTATTGTATTTATCAAGGTCACTTCAGCTTCATATGCCTGAGACGTGGGTAGCTGGAACAGGAGCAACCTGCTTTTGGGGGTTCCTGGGTCATTTTTGCTCTACAATTAGGTACAGAGCAGCCTCTTAGACAGGACATAGGAACTTGAAGAGATTTCAGTAGGAAGTAGGAAGTATGTCAGGAAAAGACAGGAGAAGAGGAGCTGAAGCAGGTGGAAGGACTCCAAGGAAGATGCAACTGGACCCCAAAGCCTCACAGACCCCTAACTGATCCAGGAATGTGCAAAGTTAACCCAATACTGAGAAAAAACTCAAGGCTGCAACTAAGGGATCCAGGAGCCAGAGTGACAGAGACCTCCTCTGCCAGGCAGCAGTGAGGCTGTTCTGCAGGCGGGGGAGCGGGGAGGGCAAGGACTATACTGGCTCCCACAGGAGCCAAGAGACCACAGGGCTGCATCCCAGGGCCAGAGGGGGCAGCCTAGAGAAGCATATCTATAAATGTGCCAGGAAAGCCTTCTGGAAAAGAGAAAAACCCACCAGGCCTACCTACAGAGTCAGCTGAATCTGCCACAGGTCTACAAGGAGGAGTAGCTTTGCCCAGCACAGTTTTCCCGGGCATGTTCATGTTAAGAAGTTCCAATGTGGCCTCATCTGGTCCCCCAGATTAAATGCCTCCGCAAGGAAGGGTAAACCAGGAAGGGAGGCAGGTCGCCACCTAGTGGCAAGGTATGGTGATGGCCCTGGTCATTCAACCTTTCTACTCCACCCTGTCTAACTGCTAGAGAGGAGGAAGTGGTGAAACCTGGGACAGGAAGGGCACCAGCCTCTAAAACTACCTGTCCCTTCCTTATGCAATTTCCCTTTCCACCAACACTTATCTCATCTCTGGAAGCGTAATTTCCTTAAGGTGTCTGGAGAAGGTTTTTCTTAAAATCCAGTCTTAACAAATAGAAAGACAAACACTCCAAAAGGAAAATGGGTGAAGGTCATGACCAGGCAAGCCAGAATGGAAGACTATGAATAAATGGCCAATAAATTGTGGTAAAAAAATATTCAGCCTCCCAAGAATAAGATAAATGCCAATTAAGCAATATGTCATTTTTTGCTAATTCATGCTAGAACTTGATAATCCTACAGTTATGGCAGAGTGTGGGGAAATGACCCAGAGTTTGCACACACAAAAATACCTTCTAAGGTAATCACCAGCCACAGGTGAAAAGAAGCCTGGACACAGATGGTGTTCATAATAGAAAACTAAATGGAAAAGATTTAATTGCCCATCACCGGGGAGGTTAAAGAAGTTACAATGCAGCTATTAAAATTCTGATGACGACGTGCACTTACTGACAGGAGAAGATTGGCCTGTGACAAATTGTGAGGCCAAAGAAGTGGGCGATAAAACAGCATGGGTACCAATCTCATGTCTGTAATTGTGCATTGTACATGAGAATGTTGCAGAAAAGAGGAGATGTAATGCTACATGCCAAAATTGTATACCAACAGATTATATACTCAAAAACCAGGACCGCATTGCAGGCGATATTTTTTTAAATTTTATTGTTGCTGTATTACATCCATCCCCTTTTTGCTCTCCTGTCACTCTCCCCACCCGCTCATCCCCACCCCCAGCAGACGATTTCTTACTATCCTTAAGTATGTATGTTTACAGTGAGCCTGTGTTGACGCTATATTTAGAAACTAAAGCTATTTTGAACCATGTCTAAATAATTGGAACAAAAACAAAGGGAATGGAAAATTGATGGCAAATAGAGTTGGTTGCAAGAGAAGCTGATGGTTTTCCATGACCTTTTTATCTCTTCCTCTCCATGAAATTTGGCTCTTCCCCTCAGCTGGTTTTTACCCTCTTTCCCCCAAAGGGATTCCGCATCTCTCTTTACAGAATCCCCCATCTGCCTTCTCCTTTTTAAAACCTTGCTTCAGAGAAATTGCCCAATAAATAATGAATGCTGAGGTGTATTTGATTCTCTCACAGAGTAATTAAGGATAGCCCATTGTGTACCTTTAAGAATGACTGAACGCTAATGCTGTTTGCATCAATGCCATGTTAACACAGTTTAAGTAAATTGCTAAATGTTAAGTGACATTTCTATTGAAGGATTACTTTAACCTCCTCAGGACTGGCACAGTTGAAGAGAAGTATTGTAAGAATAACGAAGTATAAAGAAATACAGCACTTATCTAAAGGATGTAAAATACAAGTTTCGTTATTACCTGAAATTTTGACTCAATGTTTTGAGTTAAAATTTTTTTAAAAATTTCCCCTTATTTCAATGCCTCCTCTGGGGCAGGTTCAGACCACCCAAGGACAAGCATTACCTTGGTTCTGGCCTTGGTAATGACTTATTAGGTTACATCATGTAAAGAATGAGAACAATTAGATTAAAATTCATGCTCTGACCAAATGTCATTACAGATCTCTGGTCCACCATCCCCAACACAAGCAGCCAAAACAGCCCTGAGGCCAATCCAGGTAAGAACCTGAACTCACCTTTCTAGCTACTGATGAAAGTTAAGCTGGTTTATACAACTTTTGTCTTTCCAAATCCTTGCCATTTGATTTAAAATGTGGACAGAGAGCATTAAACCAGTTATGCTAACAAAAGATACTGCTCAAAGGCACAGCTTGTAAGGAAACTTGTAAGAAAAGTAAGAAAGCCTTAAAGTAAGCAAAGCTTTCACTCATCACCATTCCCTGGAGGCAATTTTGTGTGGGTTGTGATAGAAATTCCTAAGGATTCTGTAACTAGGTTCTCATAAACCTGAAAAGGGATACTCTCTGGGGTTTATACTTGAGGGACTAGGGTAAGAGAAAAAGAAATTTTTATCATTTCCCCGGAAAGGGCAGAGCTGAGTTTGCCCAGTACTTCTATGATACAGGGAATAAAACACATTCTCCTCCAGGATTTCTCCCATGAATGGTGACACCCCCTAGCTCCCCTCTGTTCACTTTTGTGTGTGCCGCTTAAAGGCTCATCCCAAGCACCAGAAATGCAAAGGGATAAAGCAAGTTCTCTCGATGTTGCTGAAGCCTGAAGCAGTTGGAGGGGAAAATGGAGTTGGTTTAGAGTCTTTCCACTACCTCTGAGTACTGAGGACATAGACTAGTAGAAGTCCACAATTCCCTTTGCAGCCACAGGGCCCTCGGATGGGGGTCTGGCTCTCCGAGGAAAAGAAATCAGGATTTCTTTTGCTGGAGGATAGCTGCTGGTCCTCCTCGGGTTAAGAGATTCCTGGAGACTGTGTGTGGGTTTCTCTTTTGCTTTGATGCCAGATTGGAGCAGGGACTCCACGGGGTCCTCAGACAGGGCCAGCAGCTTCTACGAGCCTCACCATTGCACCTTTGCTAACGTACATGCTGTTGTCCTGGACAAAGGGCTTAAGAATCAGATCACTGGGCAGGGCAAGGACTCAAGGCCATTTTAGGCCTTAATGGGCCCGGGGGACTGTTGAGGCAGCCAAGAACGGGGCACTTCTTCCTCTTATCCCCTTGGCCAGGATCTCTGCCTCCTCTCCAACCCCCCAAAGTAGGGCCAACCACAGAGAGCTCAGCTGACTTCCAAGGAAAATGTGGACTCGCGCATTTTCATCAGGGGGCAAGGTGGGGGAAAGGAAGCAGACTGCTGGCGGCATGGAGATCAGCTGACCCCGGGTAATCCCCTCAGTGCCCAGGGCAGGAGCTGCTGCCCAAGGGACCTGCTAGAGCCATGTCAGCCTGGCAAGGCTGCCCACCACTCACCGTCCCCTGTCTGCTTCACTGGCGGCCTCCTTCCTCCCCGCACATCACTGGCCTCTGCCTCTCAACTCCGGGTCACCCAAGTTTGCCGGCCGGTTGAGTTGTTTCAACCTTTAGGAAATGTCTCTTGGCTTTATCTGTTCTGTGTGTCAAAGAAATGCCCAAAGGCTCTCATGGGCTTGAGTTTGCCTATGATGCCCCCAACTAGGGCCGCCTGTGTCCTCGCCTAGCCCTTCCCAGGACAAACCACAAATACCCAGACACACTCGAATCAGACACAGCCAGGGGCATGGTTGGCAACAAGACGCAGTGTCTACACTCAGGTCATGAGCATGTTTCTTCCCCACTCGCTTCATGGCCCCAGTAATTACACCCGATTTCCCTGACCCACACCGATACTCCCAGCGTTTTTTCACCCCCAGCCCCTACCCATCACTGCTGCAACCGTGCTCTGAGCACCTCAGACCCTCTCTCCGAGTCCCAGAGAGCCCTTGACGGCACCTGCAGAGCCGGGACGCCCACCCCAGGGGCCCCGCTGGCGGAGGGGCCTGTTCCGCCTACTAGGATGAGGAAAGTGGCCCCTCGGCCAGACCTCGCCCTTCTACCCCGTGTTCCCAGGAGGGAGCCCGTGTGCTCCTGACGGCTTCCGTTGGAGCTAGGTGGCTTTTCCGCGGAACCATCCTTCTGCTGTCCGGCTGCTCCGTGCCCCGAGCTCCGTTCCGTTAGATAAGCTTCACTGGACTGGAAACCTAATCATGGAGTTAATGTCGTTTCCATGAAAAAAGGCTGCCAGGTCCCAAACAAATATCCCCCTGCCAAGCGCATTCGTAAACCTGGGCCTGTTGATTTTGCTGGTGACGCTGAGGCCCAGACGGCAGACTGTCCTCCGCCTTCAGGCCACGGCTCCCGGGTCCCGGCAGCAGGAAGAAGGTCCCAGGAGGCGGTCAGCGTCTGAAGCCAGCACCTGCGGTGGGAGCCGTGCGGGGTCTCCCAGCTGCGTCTCCTGCAACTGCACCGGGAATCCCGGGACAGCGCAGGGAGCTGAAGGGGCACCTGTGCTTCTGGTCCATAAACGTTTAGAAGCCTCAAGGCCACGTGTTTGGGTCCCACGCTGCTGACTTCTACATGTGCGGGGTCAGGGAGGAGCTGGAACCGGTGCAAAACCATTACTGGGTCTCTGAGCCGGGATGGCTGCCGGCCCCCACATGTGCCAGGTGAGCTCTGCCTGCCTGACCGAGTCCCCTGACGCACTGAAGCGACAGGCTTGCTGGTCCTGAGTGATAAACAGATCGTGGTCAAGGGCAGGCTCTGGACCTGCCTCCCGGGCTCGAAGTTCGCTCTGTGCGCCTTGCACGGCCGGCGTCCTCAGCTGTGAGATGGGGTCACCCTGTGCTGACGCCGAGGGCTACTGTGACCTAACTGTGTCAAGTGCTTGGTCCGCGCCTGACGCTCACGAGGGGCTCAGTGAATGTTAACGGTTTCTGCATTTTCCCCTGGAAATCCTTCCGAACCCATACTTGTCTTAAACACTGGCCGTATCTATGAGGTGACCAAGCAAGGATCGCCAAAAAATTAATCCCGTTTTTTTCAGGAGTGCCTTCCTTCCGCTATTCAGAGTGATTTTTTTATACATTTGCCACCAGGTGAGGCAGGGCAGGATGAGCCCTCGTGGCTTCAGCTTCACAAAGAAGACTTAAGATCAGAGGGTAGGTGGGTCCCCGAAGTGCACAGCTAGTGTTTGGTAGACACAGGACAGGCCTTCCAACCTCTTTTTTCCACGCCACCCCTATGCCTCAACACATGACTACAAATATTCTCACAAATTCACTTTCTCCTCGTTACCTCCAAGTCCAAAAACACCAAGTCTCAGCTGTCCAAATATTTTTCAGTCCTTGGCTTTTGGGTAAAAGTGATTTGGTTCGATCTTGTCCCAAGTAAATGAAAGTGGCACCAATAGGACAGGTTTCCAGCACTGAAGAGGCTTGGAAATCCCTGATGTCTGGGATTTATTGATCTCCTGCTAAAGTAATACAGCACCCAGTATATGTATATATATATTTTTTTTTTACTTAAAAAAATTTTTTTTATTCATTATCTTTAGAGAGAAGGGCAGGGAGGAGGCAGAGAGGGAGAGACATCATATCATATATGGTTGCCTTTCACCTGCCCCCAGCCACGGATCTGGCTGGAGACCTGGCTTACAATCTGGTTATGTGCCCTGGCTGGGAATCGAACCAGCAACCTTTGGGTTTGCAGGCTGGTGCTCAATCCACTGAGCCACCGGCCAGGGCCAGCACCCAGTATTTTAATTCTTTGTCTCATTCAAGGGTGCTGAAAGCACCAGCACCCTTTTTTTTTTTGTTTGTTTGTTTGTTTTTAGGGAAAGGGCAAAGTGCATATTTTTCCCAATAGGTGGCAATTGAGTTAGAAGGCTAAAGAAGCAGAATGTTGGAACATATAAATCATAAATATTTTGAACTTGGCAATCATCTTGCCCGATCCGCTAATGTTATTCACAAAGGAATTAAGGTTCAGAGAGGGCATGTGACTTATTTAAGGTTCATGGCTGAGCTAAATTAAACTCAGCTCTCACTGTTAAACCAGAATGTAAGAGAGCACAGAGTGACTTTCAAAATAGCTTGGCATCTTACGCGTGTGAAAAAAAAAAAAAATCACTTGAGTGTGTTAATAATTCTGGCATGCAGTAACGCTGATGGTCTTAAAAGAATGAAATGGTTGATGACGCCTTCAGCTTTCGGCTTTCTGAGCTGGAGGTGGATGAGGGAGTAGGGGAGGAAGAAGGGGATGGTAAAGAAACAGCTGTTTCGGTGTCAGTTAGAGACTTCCTAACAAGGCTGTGCTGCCTCCGGGCTCCTCCAAGCCATGATTCCCCCGAATAGGTCAGGGACCGTTGGATAAGACTCTCTCTCCCCTTCCCAATCACCCTTTCTACTTTATCAGCAGGGGGGCAGGGCAGGGGAGTACTAAACATTTTGCTGCAGAGAAAATGCCAGATGCCACGTTGCTTTATTCTGCTTGAGGCATGCTGTGAGAAGCAGAGCCTTGGCAGATGAGTGTCTTCTATGCAGTTCCAAGGGAGAGAATACAGGTGGGTGGGTGAGACAAGTGTACCTAGGATGGTGTTGGGTACACACTGTGTGCTTAATTAGTGCAGAGGGATGGAGGGGTGGATAAAGATTTCAGATTGATACAATGAAAAACTTTCTCTAAGTCTCAATAGTCCAAGGAAGGATGCACTACTTTGGTTGTGTAGGTAATGAGTTCCCTGTCTCTAGAGGTATTCAAGCCATCCACTCACTTTGGTAAGACTATTGTAGAAGCGTGCCAGGAGGTTGGCTTAGGTCGGATGGACTTTAGTTCCTCTTGAATCCCAGGATTCCCACTACTCCATGATTCCTGATGCACAGTGAAAGAAAGAAAAGGGCAAAGACGCATTTGTCTTTCGCTTCAAGGCCTTTAAATGAGAAAATCCCATGCATCTCAGGATGGTTCATCCAAAAGTCTGGCCCCATGCCCCTTCACCAAAACTTCCTGCCACAGTTGGAAACTGTGACCATCCCAGGAGTTCACCTGAGAGACCCTGCTTGTTTCACCTAAATAACAAGTCTGTTTCTTTTTTGTTTTGAAAATCAGGGGACATGGACTTATGGAAACCAGGACTGGTGCTTTTAGATGCAGGTAATCACACAGCCCAACCGCCTCACCATGACTAGATCAAGGCGCACAGGGTTACAGGACTAGGGAGGCCAGAGGGCCCCAAGGCAGTTTCACCTCCAACTTAGGGCCTGACAACCACGCAAAGGGTACCCTGCGGTGCCCACACGGAGACCTGGGTCAAGGGAGAATGCTGGATAACACAAAGAAAAGGCAAATTGTGAAGACAAAATTCCAGAAGGGAGAGAGTGCCCCACTGTCAAAATGGACGTAGATCCTCAGCCATCTGAAGATGCTTTGCCTTCCTTCTCTTGCCCCCCACCCCTCACCCCGACGTTTTGCAATGGGGATTCGGGTTTTCCCTTCACCTGAATGAATGTTGTTCTCTGTTGAGTGTTTGGAACTCCAATAAGTGCAGTCTTTCGGCTGTTGGTGCAAGGGCAGGTTGCGTGGAGAGGTGGGAAACCAGGTGGAGGAGGGCTCAGTCCACCGGACTCTCATTTCCTCCCCTGCCTCCCACTCGGAGCTCTGGGCAGTCTCCCTGAGAGGCTCCTGGCTGAGAAATGCCAGTAGGCACCCAAAGTGAGTTTTTTCAAATGATGTGAGGAAGTGGGATGAGCAAGCTGACCTTTAATGGGAAGATGAAATCATGGGCTTTGCAAATTGGAAAAACCAGCAAGCCAGGAGAAAGCTCACTGCAGCCAAGAATGAGCGGGGCCTCCAGCGGTACCTTCCTCCATCGCTGGGAACTGGGGGAGGGGGTTGCATTCTGAGCATCCAGAAAACGGGGACCTCACTCCAGATGTCCCACTCCGCCTGTGAAGCTCATCGGCCTTACAAACCTTAAAGCGTTCTTATGTGTTATCTTTTAAGTCCTTAAACGATGTTTTTGTGATCTTGGCTCCCATGTAAATGACTTCCAAAAAATCAAAATAAAAATAAATCCCTGAGGCTGAATTTCAGCTCACACAGCCTCATAGTGCACAAAACTCTTCTTCATCTTTACCTCTAATCTCAGAGGGGTTGCATTTTAGATCCTCTTCTTTGTTTTCTGTTCCCCTCCAGTTTACATCCAGCTCATTAGATGGTCCTCTGTGTTTCACTCATCTTTGCTTATTGACTCAATCACCCATTTTTGGCTGATGACCTACATGTGTTGGGCACAGTGAAGGTTTGTGTGATGGGCAAGGGGCATGCCCTGACCTTGAGATTTTCCAAATTTTACAGATGGATCCATTATACTAGCAAAACACTGAATGTTTCCAGATAAAGAAACAAAAGCTCAACTAGAATAAGCTAACAGGCGGTAGGAAACAGAACTCAAGTCTTTTGACTTCGAATCCCTGTGAGCACCAGCACAGTACCGTGTGTTTAGTAGGCTGGTAGTAAATATTAGTTCATTCTTATCTCTCAAGATGGGGAGGGACATGGAGAGAAGGATGAGAGGGAAGCCAAGTGCCCTCCTGGCCGGGGGTGGGTATCCACTGTGCCCCACCCCCGCGTTAGGCCAGATGCTGGCTTCCTGTTCTTTCAAGTCACCAAAAGTTTATTGTGCTCCCCAGGATTTGTTCCAAAAGAAGAATTAAGCACCCAGTCTTTGGATCCCATGTTCCAGGGAGATCCAAGTAAGTTCCTTAGCAACTAGAAACCCAGAGCGGCTGTGACGTTTTCTCTGCTCTCTCCTCCTTACCCACTCACTTCCCCCGAACCCACTTCCTCCTACTGTGGATCTACTTTCTCCTCTCTGCTGCCACTGTCTTAAGGGAAGGGGGTCGGGGGTTGTGGGGGAGGATTGGATGTATAAACTTTCACTAGGGCAATAGCATGGGATGGAATAGGGAGGCAAGAGCGAATGCGGAGAGGAGACTGGCGAGCCAGCAGGGACAGTGGTCCAGTGGAGATGATGGTGGACACAGAGTTGGAGCAACTTAGGCAGATTCAACAGGTATAAAGCAGGGAGAATCTCGAGGGTGAGAGGAGGAGGTGCGAGAGAGGGAACAGTGAAGGGCGATTGGAGCAAATGAGGTGGGTAGTGCCGCCATGGGGGCCACTGCGAGGAGCAGGTCGGGGCGGGAGGGGGTTATGCACATCGTTCAGGTTGGGAGGGAGTTGACTGCCTAGACATGACATTCGGAAGCAACAGCGCAGCCAGAAATTCAGAACCGGAAGATGACGCACTGTGGTTCAAAACCAAGACTATGAGGACAGGAAATGAGACGGGGAGAGACAGGAAGAAGAAACAGAGCACTTAAACCTGACAAACATTAATGCTAAATAGGTGGCAGAGAAGCCACCTGAGGATACCAGAGAGGCAGGACCAGAGAAAAAGAGGAAAACCAGGAGGGCACTGGGCATGCAAGCCAAGGTCAGCACCTGCAAATTCCCACCAAAATTCACTACTCAGCCACCCATGGGTTATAATTCTCAACCTCACTGTGTATGTGAATCCCCTAAAGACATTTTGAAAAATTAAAGATACCCAATTCCTGCCTCGTACCTACTGACTCTGTCTAGATCTTGATGTTGTTTGAAGTGTGACCTGGGACCAGAAGTATGGCCATCACCTGGGAGTTGTTAGAAATGCAGAATAACAGTTTCTGCTGCAGGCTTACTGAATCAAGTCGTGCCTTGGCGCATTAACCCTTGAGAAGCACAGCCCAGGGATTCCCAGACAGCTCTATTTGTTGGTGCTGCATACGTGACTGATATTTATCCAGGGGTAAGAAACACCAGTCTGATGTGTTTATAGGGCCAACACAGAGCATTAATCTATAAATTGTACTTTGTTGGAGAAAACCAAAGCAACTAAGAAAATTGGTAGATTGAGTCCTGTACATACTATATCTTATCTTTTCTTCCTACTCCTTCAATCGCTACCATAATAAATTGCTAACACTAAACATTTCGTAACCCAATTCTACCCTTTAGTATTGATGTCACCTCAATACAAGAAAGCCACTAGGTCTCAGAGAGCATATGTCATGAGATAGAACCATTGTCATTAGAGCAATCCAGGAAATGAGGGAGGAAAGATGACCCCAATGTCAGCCATTAGGCCAGTGAGGGAAGAGAACTAAGCAAATAGAAAACTCCTCACTCTCTTAAAACCTTACTACAAAATGAGCATGTCCATCCTGAACACAGTTCCAAATGTACGAAATAAAGAGAAAAAAGTGGCCTATGAAGAACCGGAACAGAGGCTTAAAAACCCATGTATTCCACTTCATTCATTTAAAAAGAAAGTCCCCTTCGGCCCTTAATCCAATGAATAGTTTTTTGTTTTTTTTTATTACTGTTTTAAGTGTTCATTTTAAAAGACATATTGAACTACTCAGCTGCCCTCTGGAAGGCAAACCGTCTGCAGGAGGGCTTCTCAAACTTTAATGTGCACACGAATCACCTGGAGATCTTGTTAAGATGCAGGTCTAATTCTATTGTCCATGCGGAGCCTGGGAGCCACCTTTCCAGCAAACCCTAGTGCCCGTGGGCAGCAAGCCCTGAAGAACACCACTGCCACCTGCTGGCAGCAATTCACATTGCAAGCCCAGACGCCAGAAAGAAGCAGCTGGCGTTTGGGGTACAATCACCTGACAAGCCATAAAGCAGTTCTGCTTCTCTTTGCTTTATCCCAGACTTTAGTGGCACCTTTAAACTCTCCTTCCTGATTTATTTGCTTCATCCAACCCTCATCTCTAGGATCAAGCAGTCTGGGGGCAGCAAGGACAGGGGAAGACAGCTCAACAGAGAGTCAGCAGGCATTGGACAGGCAGAAAGGAAGTAAAAGCTTGCAAAACCAGCTAATGAGCTAAGGCACCAACTCGAGATAGAGCGGAACCAGCCTAGAGAGGTCCCTGTCACAGCCCACTTCTCTGGCTTAGACTCCCATAACCATTCACTGCAAGATAATGAAGCACATTGTTACATATCCCTTCTCCCCTTAATCGGCCAATTTTGTAACATCACTCTTTATTAAATATATCTCGTCAATCCTGTTTAGAACTGTGTAAATTCATGTCCATCTCTTGCTTTCACTTTTTTTTTTTTCTTCATTCTAAAAAAAGAGGGACCGTGGTAGCAGGGGGTAGGCGGGATGGAGGACAAAGAAAGAAAAGTTGAGACAACTGTAATGGAACAAACAAGAATAAAAGACAAAAGAAGAAAACTTGCTGCCTACAGAGCTCCATCTCCAGTCACCAGGAACATATGCAATGTACGGTGTAGGGACCTGATGCCCCAGAGCAGCCTCACTGGTGACCCTGCGACAGAGTAGAGACCCGGGCTGTGTGGGCAGCAGCACCACCCACACACCATCCTCAAGCCCAGAGGTTCCTAACTTCACTGTTTCTCTTTCTTTTTCTTCCCCATCTAACTTGGTTTTGAAAGATGTTGCCTCCCAAATTCCAGTAAATAATTCATTCTTCATTTCTTATTAATCAAAGGGCTACATGCCTCCCAATAAGAACTTCCAATCAGCACTGAATACGCAGTTTTAGCATCCTGATAAAAAGAAGACACTAACTTCTACCAGTGTTTGTGGCTATTCACAGTCTCTTATTAGTGTTTGAAAGGTTGAAATAGCTAGCAGCCCCATCGTCTCCTCCTCCCTCATAACCTTCATAGATTCACAGAGGTCCAGAGATACTGACTACAACTGTCCTAGTCACTATCATAATGAAAAGAAAGAAGAAAAATCTAAGATGGCTACAAACAAGAACTGACATCTGGAGATAATGTCCATGATTACATTGCCCAGAGAAGTAAAGAGGAGTGGTATCAATATGTCATTCTGTAACCCCTGCCCCTCAGCATTGGCTTTACAGATTTTGTTTCACACCCTTGTAAAGACCCAATGCATAATTTTAAAAAGTCAGAATGAGGGTAAAAGGCTACAGGCTCCTGAGACTCAATCTTAGTGAATCCCCATGTCCGGGGTCTGTGCTTACATGGTCTGAGCCCAGAAAACATACTGAGGGTCTTCCCAAACTTGACCATAATTCTGAAGTCCAGAATTATGGCTGATACATAGAACTCTAAAGCAGTTATGGTAAGAATTACTAGCCCATGTATCTGTTATGGTTGTAAATCAATATACCCTGCATCTTGCTACCTTTTTACTTTTTTTTTCATTGAATCTCAGGGGGCTCTGGTGGAGAAAGGGGAGTGAGAGCATGCACAGGTAAATGCAATGAGAGATCATCAGTTATAACAGTCCTTTTTCCTTCCTCAGACTGCAAAGTTGACTTGTCATTTTTAATTGATGGGAGCACGAGCATTGGCAAACGTCGATTCCGAATCCAGAAGCAGTTCCTGGCTGACATTGCCCAGGCTCTTGACATTGGCCCGGCGGGTCCCCTGATGGGGGTTGTTCAGTATGGGTAAGTGCTACTCTGCATTCAGAAACTGAGTGAAGTCACATGCTTAATTTTGTGCCACAAAATAATACCTAACATCCTAGAGCACAACTGCATTCTCTTCCCTAATACTAATATAAATGGAAAAACCTGAAGCAATCCAGATGCCACCCAAGCAATCTGAGACTTCCAGAAGGGACACATGAATAAATGGTATTTGTGCTTGTGATCGGTGGTGGAGGGTTTATTTGGGAGTGAGGCACTCTGGGTTCAAGTCTTAGCCGTGTGGCCTTGAGCTAGACCTTCACCTCTCTCGTCACCAATTTCCTCATCTGTAGATCAGGGTGGACGCATTTCAAACTGACTATAGAGCACTTGTTGGAGGGGCTGCACCCTGTGTCCCACAGATAAGTAAGATGCCTAGACAACAGGATGCTTTAGGCCGAAAACGCCAGGTAACCTTAGGTCTTTGCACTGATCATGGAAAAGCTCAGCCAGCAACGAGGAGGCTGGGTGGGAAGGGGAGTAGCCTCCATCACTCTGCTGAGCACCCAGGGGGCTGTCCCCAACCTATTTTCTTATTTTAGCTAGAATAGAAATTGAGGGTTCACAGTGACATCCAATCTCAACCTCTTCTCTTATTTGGGATAATAAGTTGATCTTATTTCAGATATAAATAGGTTTCTCCCTTAAACAGATAATACTCATATTGACAGATAACAAGCAAACAATGAAAAGACCAGGCAAGCACAAATTTCCAATAATAGGTCAATTTTTAACCAGCAGACATTCAGGGCCAGACAATTATCTCATTTTCTACAAAAGGCTATCAGAGGCCACATGACCCCTCCCTCCCCACAGAGGTGCAGCTTCACCTTGAAGTGGAAACTAGCCTGCACCTTGCTGCTGCTGTTCGCTTAGGGCGACAACACAGCTTATCTGCTCCTCCTGAAAAGTAGCAACATTCATACCTGGCAACATCCAGGGGGTTCACTTGACCATTCAACTATTTCCTGAGTATTTCCCAGAGCAACACTGTAACCGAGACTGTTAAAGACACTAGAATATTTAGTTTCGAGTTGTCAAAAGAAATAAACAAAAATGCCTTATCTTCATAATAACTGCAATAAGTATTTTTCGAATTAACTTCCCATGGCATATTTAATACTAACATCCATTCCTGTGAAGAGAAATGTAGTAGATGAGTTCACTGGCTCATATATAGGCAGAGCCAAATATATGAAAACAACCAATTGCTGCAAATGCCAACTCTCAATGTCAAACGCTCTATTCCGAGGATTTATGTCACTTGATATAGGAAAATCAGGTTTTTTGGTCATTGTTTTCTTGTTTTCAAAATGTCGACCTATTTCATTTCTGTGTCACTTTTCAAAGATAGAAAATGAGCAGCAAGCCTGGCTCAGGAGGAAATGAAGGGTTTTCGTGCCAGATGTCCCCAGCCGATTTTATTGGGGACTTCAAAGATCGCTGTGTCATCTTGCATTAAAAATAGCTGCTTTAAACGCTGTATATACCAAGGCTTATAGCATAAGATGAAAATAAGGTGATAAATATGTCAAGGAAAAGAAAAATGGCAACAGGGTAGTGTTGTGTGCTGATGAGAAGGAAAGTGGATAAAAACACAAATACAGCAGAGAAGGAAAAACAGTTCAACACTTCTTCCCTTCCGAAAAAAACACCCCACAAAACCTTCTCCCCGTGTTTTCCTAATGTGATCACCATTGGCCACTCAGCCTTTACCTCCGATTCCTCCTTCTGAAAATGCCTGTTATTTGTCGTTTCTTTCCACCTGAGGACCTTATTAATTTGGAACACAGAAAGCAAAGGTGTCTGTTTTCATTCACTTAATGCTCATAAAAACAAATTGATCCTCTTCACCCTCCTACAGCCACAGGGTGGAGTGGGAAGCACAATGAGCTGGTGACAGGCCATCTTGAAACCTGGCCTGAATTCTGCTGTGTGACCTTAAGCAAGTCACTTCACCCCTGCATGTAAGTGCGGCCATCTGGACAGTTCGGGGACAGAGTAGATAGTTTATCCAGGCCCTGCCAGCCCCGGCAGGCTGTAATTCATGGTTTGGGTGCACAGAGAGGGAGGTGGCGGGGCGGGAAAGGGTAAGGAGACTGAGGTAGGTGCAAAGATAAGGGCCTGTGTTTCCAGAAAAGGAAAAGCAGGAAGGGCCAGTGCTTGGCACACTGGGAAACTGAGTCTTCTCCTGGCACTTGGGTTCTCACCAGATTCATACGCCCACTCTATGCCCCCTGGTGCACTGGTTCCACTTCCTAATGTTAGCAAGGCAGTGAGGCAAGAAAGGAAATGGGCACCTGCTCAAGAACAAGTACTGGAACGAAAGACATAGGTTGGGCAGGAGCCGGTCAGGGAGGGACCCAGAACCTCCCCACTCACCTGCACTGAACTACTGCTGCTGGCCCTCTGGGCTCCCAGGAAGGTTCCCTCCCTTGCTTTTCCTTCGGAAAGCCAAGGCAAGATTTAAACTTTCATGCCTCAATTTAGACTTTTACATTTAGAATTGAAAATACTCGTACTAACTATTAAAGGGGAACAAGAGGCAGATGAGAAACAAAAAGAACAAGACACACACACAGTCTGATTTACCAAATGCAACGTTCACGCCACATTCCAGTCCCTAAGTAGCCCACACGCTGGCCTTTCGGGCGCAGGAAACAGAAAACCGTCCTGGCAGCCCCGGAGAAGGGGGAAGCTCACGTCACAGGACTGACAGGACGTCGGTCATTCCCTCCCTGCTTCTCTGTCCCCACTGGTCCACTCAGTTCTCCTCTCACAGACCAGCACGGCCTCTACCAGGCTCTCGGTTTCTGCTTTGCCCGACTTCCCCTTGCACGGACTGTGTTCCACGTCTGGTCCAGGCCACGGTGGGGAGGTGGGGGACACCCACTGCAAGTCTAGCGGCCTCCTCAGCACGTCCTCCGACTCTGCAGGTGCAGAGGCTTGGAACCCACAGTTGTAAACCTGTCAACAACCGCAGCGTCCTCTCAGTCACCACCTGCCTCCTAAGAGAGCCGCCCTCGACACAGACGAGAGGCGGAGGGACTTCCCCAAGCACACACCGTGTAGGGCATGACCGCGGGGGAGAGGGCGGGTGTCAAATCGTGGGTGATTGCTTCAACCGGCCAACAACATCGACTTCGAAGCAGAGCTTTTCTCCCGCGCCCGGAACGCTTCTGATAATTGAAGCTTTCCGCCCAACAGGGCCGACACGCTGCGCTGGAACAAAAGGCCAAGGAGCAAGGAAGGCCTTGTGCGGCCCACCCAACCTGCCTTAGAACTACGCGGCCAACAGGAACGCTAAAGGCTCGGGGAGCAACAGCCAGAGCAAGCAGCCCGCAGGTGAACTCCAGCGAACAAGGAAGGGGGCCTGCAGCCTGCGTTTCAGCTGCAGCCTGTGTTTCAGCTGCAGCCTGGAGGTGCAGGGACAATGGCCCCTAGACCTTCCCTGGGATTCCACCTGAGACCCCCACGTCGGTCTAAATGCACACGTCCTTTTGAACTGTGTAATCAACCCTAGGAGATGCACATTGGAAAATAGTTCTAGAACACGGCAAAGTGCCAGTGTTTCTTCATTTGAAAACCAAACAGATTTTTTTTTTTTTTTCTTCCTTTTTTTGGCTCGTGATTCTGACAGTTGTCCTGTGTCTCAGGGAGTGGCCCTGAGTCGGGCTGGATCTCCCGTCTCTTCCTCTCAGCCCCAGACTGAACACCCTGAGTCGTGCACTCACCTAAGCCTCCTGTCTTGCCCCCGGAGCAGGAAGGAGGCCAGGAGCTGTGGTGGACCAGCTGAGCCACCCAGTGTGGGACGGTCAGAGTGGAGGGCAGAAGCGAAACGCCGGGTCTGACGCGGGAGGCAGAACAATCGCCCCCGCCCCTGATCATCCACATCCCAATGCCTGGCACCTGTGAATATGCTGCTACCTCACTTAGCAAAAGGGACTTTGTAGGTATGATTAAAAGTGAGGACTCTGAGATGGGGGAGACTATCCTGGATGATCTGGGTATCCCAACCTAATGACACAACTCCTTAAAAACGGAGAATGCCTCCCACTCATTGCCAGTTAGAGGGGGTGTGCCTGTGAAGAATGACCAGAGGGGCGCCTGCAGGCTTTGAAGATGGAGGGAGGGGCCTGACAAGAGAAGTCGATGCTGCAAAAGGCAAGGAAACGGATTCTCTCCAGAGGCCTTCACAAAGGAACACCGCTCTGACACCTTTGTTTTAGCCTAAGGACATCCATGGTGGCCTCTGGCCTCCAGAACTAATAAGCACGTTGCTTAAGCCACTGAGTTTATGGTCATTTGTCGCAGCACAAATAGAAAGCAAACACACCTGGCAAGGAGGACCATTCTGTCACGTTGTCTTGAGGCTGCACCTGGGCAGGGTGGAGGCCCCAGGAACAAAACACAGCAGGAGCGGGAGCAGGGCCACAGGGCCCAAGAGCAGGGAAGGACAGCCTGGGCCAGACTTCACCGCAATTCCTGGGAGCTCTGAAAAATGCTGAGGCATGGGGCCTCAGCCAAACCTACACCATCCAACCAGAATCGGGCAAATACCCAGAAGTCGGTACTTTCATCTATAATTACAATCTCCTGCCAAAGGTTGAGAGTCACCAGCTCTAGAGAGGGGAAGGGACCGCTCAGCTTCCCAGGTTCAGGGCAGCAGTGCCCACCTGGAGCACAGTCCTTGCCAACTCCCCCAGGGCTATGTTTGCCCTCTCTGCCTATTTCACCTTTGCAGCAACTAACAGGTGCCCAGAGCAGGTTCCGCTATGCCTAGAAGGGCTCTGCGGGGCCCGGTGGCACTGGCTAAGGCCTCACGGCGCCGCTTCCCTCCTGAGATAGGCAGGCGAACCCTTGAGCCTCATTCTGCAGGGACGCAGTCTCAAGGCTGAATGAGCTGTGTATACAGTTTGCGCAAAAATCTTATCCTTTTTCTATTCCCCACCATGCAGCTTCCCCAGGGGCACAAATAGCACAAGGACTGCGCTCCATTTCCTCTGCTTCCACTCAGCGGCTCCCCTTGGACTCCCACTGCACACACGCAGCCCCCCGAGATCCTTCTCCCTAGATCGCTGGGTCCGGAAAGAAGCAGATGGTCACCCCCATGCACGTTAGAACTACTTAGGGAGCTTTTGAAAACCCCCAATGCCCACATCAAACCTCAGATCAATTAAATCAGAATTCCTGAGTGTGGCATTATTACTGTTCAGTGTTCCCCAGGTAGTTCCATTGTACAAACAGAAAGTGAAGGCACAAATATTTCCTCAGGCCCAAGCTGGCTGACCTGCTGTGAATCCAGGCCCCTGGTTACCAAGGTAGAGGGTCCCAGGAGCTCCGCCCCTCCCTCTTCTCAGCCTTTCTCTTCCCTGCTCCTCCCTTCCTCTCATCACTGGCTGCTCCACTGCTGAATTCTCCATTCCTGCAGCATCCTAAGGCACTGCTACTCAAAGTTATCGTCAGGAAAGCTGTCAGAATGGCAGGATCTCAGCCCTCACTCATATCAACAGAATCAGAATCTGCATTTTAACAAGATTTGCCAGGTGGTAGATGATCAATGACTGGATGAGTTCAGGAAGCTCTGATGCTAAGACACTCCTGTCCCCACGCTTACCCAGCCCATGACTTGGTTACAGACCAGAGCGGTGAGCCTGGGGTCCCTCCCAGGTCAGCAGATTGCATGTCCCCCTCTCCTCGAGCAGGAAGAGACATGCAGGGTAATTTTTAAATTTTTGGTGAATGGATAGAATTATTGTTACTAATTATTTTTTTTAAACACTCATTGAACAACTAAATTTGATTATAAGTCCCTGTTCTCCACCTTTGATCCTAGGAAATGTGGAAAAGGGCCAATGTCTTTTTGAAAGGGGCCATGGCTCAGCCCTCTGGGAGTATGGGGCAGAGTAATTTTCATACTCAGCCAGGTATTTACTGCCCTCAAGGATCAAGTCTGCCACCCAACCTGCAGCTGCTGGCATGTCCTTGGGCAACCAGGGCACCTAGAACATCTTCCTGATTTCATAGGCACAGTTCATCTCAGTGACTAGGTCCATTCATCACCACATTTCAGTCATAAAGTTAAAAGAATAAAGGAAATACTTAGGTTATTGTATTGTACCTTTAGTTGACATCTTCTTAAAGGAAATAATTTTGAGAGCTTCTTGCCATAGGGAATATGATTAGTTAATATGTCTCTACTGGTGCAAAAATTCATTTGGGAAGCTCATTTCATGTAGCTGAAGGTGTTGTGGGGCGAGCCAGTAGACTGGGATTTGAACCGAATGGGAGCCTTAGGACTGAAAGGGGTGGCAGAAAGCCTCTAGGATCCAGGGCTTCCCAAACGTTCCTGAGGATAATATTCAGCTGGGTACCTGGTTTATTTAAAAATTTCCAGACCCCCAAACCATACCTACTGAACTGAGTTTCTCCCAGAAGAAGGCCTAGTCATTAGTGTAGTTTGATTAATGCCCCAGTGAGTTCAATCATCAGGGGATCTGAAAACACTGATATCAGCCCCAATGCCCTACCCTCAGGCCCCCAAGCCTTCTGAGAAATCACCCATTTCCCACAGGTGTTCTTTCTTCTTGAACATTTTCTATTGCACAAATAATCCCTGTATGGGCACAGCCAAATTCTGGATCTCCGTAATGTCTCCTCATTAGTCTTAACTCTTCTTCCAAACATAAAAAAAAACAATTTTATAGTTTCTCCTTGAACTATATACTTCTTTATTACGTTCTCTTATTTTCAAAGGAAAGCTTTGATAGTGCTAAGGAAAAAATTGTGTTTTCCTTTAATGAGATCTTGTAATAAAACTACAAATTAAAAGGCTATTTACATGAAAACACAGTGATATACTTCTTTGAACATTTCAAAGTCTACACCTCTGAAAAGAAGCCAGGCTAGAGTGTCAGGCAGCAGCTCATATATCCTGAAAAAAGGATACGTACACCATGTGCTCTGGTACCAAGAGCTGCCACAGCCTGCAGGTAAAAGACTTATCATTCATTCCTATGATTTAATTACAACTTAATAAAGATTTATTGAGTGTTTCTCATGCTAAGCACCATGCCATTTGCAGGGAATAATGAGGTAAAATTAATCTAAGTGGTTTGATCACATTTGCCGATAAGTCCCTTGGGGGATGACCTGTGGTTTTTGCCCCTAATCATAATCTTAGCAATTGGAAAGAGTTTCAGAGGTCCTCAAATCCAACCTTTCAATTCATTAAGCATAAATAAATAACTGTGATAGAGATTCTGTTCTCCAGGACTTCGCCATCTAGTATGGGAGGCAATATTTTTAAAAGAAATAACATTAAATAAAATTAAAAGCATCTATTCATTGGGTACATGAATAGCTCATGTGTCTGCCTCTGAAGATGGATTCGTCTACCGCAATGATGTCATAGAGAGAGTGTGTTTGGTGTGGAACTCAGAGGCGATGTTCAACTCCCCCCAGGATGACCCAAGAGAAGGGAGGACATTGAGCTTTCTTCCTTTACTTGGTTATTCCACGGTTATGTATTATCCCCATGTGATAAGTTCTAGGGACAGGAAATACTAAGACATAGTGTCTGTTCTCAAGTAGGTTATTGTTGAGCTGAATCATTTACAGATTCCATATTTACAAAAACACCTACTCCCTAAAATTTACTTGGAACTCCAAAACCAATTACTTGTGGCACTTCGGATCATTTCTAGACCCGGACAGAGTGGGCATCTTGTCTCCCTCAACTATGCTCTGCTTTCTTGTTGTTGCTCTCATCTTGTAACCAAGCCATCTTTCCAGAGTCCATTTAATGTCACATTTTTTTAAATGTTACACTTTTCTGTTGGTGATTTCCCTACTTAAAATGGCCCCCAATGACGTGAGTGAAGGTGGTCAAAGGTAGAACCTTCCAGTTACAAAATAAATAACATCCCAGGGATGTGAGGTAGTGCATGGAGACTACAGTTAACAACACTGTGTGATGGACTTACAAGTGGCTGAGGGAGCCCCAAAGCTTTCAGCATGAGAAAACAATTGTAACTATGGGTAGTGATGGACGTAAGCTAAACTTATTCTGGCAATCATTTCACAATAGATACATGGATTAAATCATTATGTTTGATCTAAAACTAATACAATATTATATAGCAATTATATCTCATTTTTAAAAGCTAAGCAAATAAAATGGCCTCCAGTGCAGCACTGAAAGGCAGCCCAGGGTTCTCACTATAAGAAGGCTGTGATGTGTTCATGAAGAAATACGAGTGTTAGGTGAGTTACAGTCCTGTTAGTCATGAGTTCAAAGTTAAGGAATCAATGATTCGGTAAACCTAGAAAAAAAGAAAGGAAATTTGCTGATCCGTCGTAGGTGAGTCTGCTCTGGAAAGTGCTAAAGTAAAATCTACAGCTCATGTTGAAGTTATGAAAAAGTAGCTGAACTTATAAATTCATGAAATGAAGGCTGATTTTAAAAAGAAAGAAAACATAGTGGATAGCACTGTAAGGCTGAAAGCCAAAGATATTTATTTATGTTAGTATTACCCAGGGTCAGGAAAATGTTAAACACATTGCAGCTAGGGTTTTATTATATAGAAATATTGCAGATAATTAATTATTTGTAAGAAACACATGTTAAATTAGGTTTTTTCAAACAGAAACACATATAAATCAAGTTCATGTATTGATCTATTGATGCAAATGTTGTAACCAGAGGCCCACAGGAGCCTAGCACTGTATTTCCCCTAGGAGCAATGGCTCAGTGTTTGCTAATTTGATGTTCAGAGTGACTTTATAGAAATAACCATCACACATAACAGAAATGCCATTGTTTACATAGCATAGCAAGGAGACAGGTAATCAACAATTGCTCTACAAAATGATCAACATTAAGGCAGCCACCGAGCCAGGGTTTTGGGGGACACTATGGCTGTGACAGGGTGACTAGGTTCTATATTTAAATACCTTTTTTCTGAAAGAACTTGTGAAAAAATATATTATATTTTGTCCTTCAAGTTATTTGTTTATGAGCAACACTAAATTTACGATTAGCTATGATTTCTTCACAATCATGACTCAGGAAATCTTACAAAGTGAAAAAATCTAGGCAACAAATGATCTTCCAATGTAAAGTTTTATGAATTCAACTTTTTATAACTAATGAACTATAGTGTTATTTGGTAGACAATTACATATATCTTATGGTATATACCAATTTTGCCTTTTCTTATTTTGTAGCCAATGTTGTTATTATTTTTGTTTCAACTTTTTCTTTTGGGTCCTGAAAAAGTTCGTATTCTTTTGTCACCAAGGGAAAATCCAGACTTTAAGGATCCTGAAACTTATGCAGTTTAGGGGTATCTTTAAGAAAAATAACAAAATTACAAAAATAAAACTGGGCCCTTTAAAAGAAGCATCATTATTATTCTGGTTAATTTGCCTGTGTGGACCATCCTCAGGTACCACAGGGTACACCCCAGGTGTGTATGGAAGTCATTGTACGTACATCTGGGATTCAAGACAGAGTTCAGACCAATGGGCGTGGCATAGCTGCTGGCAGGTGAATGGTTGCTCAAGTTGATGAGGTCCCCCAGCGAAGTGCATTCATTATGGAGAGATGCAAGATAGAGACAGCACATTGGGGAACAATATTTAGAGGTCGGGATGGACAGAAGAAGTATCTGTTTCTTCCAAACTTTTAAGTGTACCTGCATGTGCCATACAGTGCACCGTTGTGGGTTGGAGAAAGCTGAACCAGGCACAGAGATTGTCACTGGGGCTGGGGTCCGAGAGACAAGGCAGCTACAGCATGGAGAATGAGCAATTGGGTTTTCCACATCAAGGAGTTCATAAGTAAGCCAAAGCACAAAGTTAGAAAACCAGTAAATAGTGAGTAGCTCATTCTGAATAGAGTACAGATATCAAGAGACAGAAAGGTATAAAATGATAGATTGCAGTTAAATTACAGGTGAGTTTGAAAGCCAAAATATGAAGTTTAACAGTAAGACCGCTGATGATTTTTGAGCAGAGGAATTTCATGGTAGAGCTGAATATGATGATAGGTTCTCTTAGCTGACAACCAGCATTGCAGAGGTCAACACAGACTCTTACAGAACCAGCAAGAAGTATGGAGACCTGAACTCAGAGGGTCATCACAGAAATACAGAGGAGGGAATAAAAGCCAGTGATCATACATAGAGGAACTTCCAGGACTTGACTGACAGGTTCCATAAGTAAAGATGGAGTTTTCAGCCTCGAAGGCTGGGCAGCCAGTAAAGCATTTACTGAAATTGATCTGCAAGGTATAAACCTGCAAGCCCTTGTGCCCAGAGGGAAAGTGACAGAGCAATGTCTCTGTGATTCCTCCTCCCTGTCACCTGCATGTGGGTTGTATTTCAGCAACCTCAGCTCATGAGGCTTCACACTGTAGGTTGATAGTAAGGTCAAGTCAGTTGAATGCCCACATTTCTCCATTTGACAGTTTGCTTTGTTGTCATTTTTAATCCTGAACTAGAACTTGGTTTTCATCTGGTAACATTTTACTTCTTTGGATTTTTTCCAATATCTACCTTGGTGGAGCTTGTTTATCTCCCCCGAAGACGGCTACTTTGGTTTTGTCTAAGAACCAGTCAGCTTCTTGTATTTATTCACGCAATGGAAGACCGAGGAGCATCTTCCCAGCTTCTTTAAAGTTCTCCTCTGACATAAGTAACCTTAAGAGAGCTAGGAAGGTCAACAAAGAGGGACTGAGCAAAGGAAAGAGGGAAAGAGGCAGAGAACGTCTCCTCTCAGGTCCCAGGGACCGGCTCCTTGGTGACGGCCCTGCCAGGTCCTCTGAAAGCCTCACCAAGGCACTACTGCAGGCCCCTTCAAAGTCCAATCTCCCTAAAGCTGCTTCCTCCCGAATCCACTTCTGGTGTTTAAAAGGCTGCTTTTAAGTTTCTGTCATCCTCTCTCTGGGGACTTGGTACCCTGCAGCCAGGACCAGCCACATGATTTGCAAGGACTCTTAGTCAAAAATAAAGAATTTCGAGACAGCAGTATCAGAGCACTGAACCAAACGCAGGTTCTTCTGGGGTCCAGGGGCCCGTGTGACCTTAGAAGTCACACTCCCACAAAACCCTGCCAATGGCTGCACGGCAGTGCTCCCTAAGACAGGGTTTTACTGCACATCTGCACTTCATCCTGGGTGTGGACACGCACAGACACCCGACAACACCCTCACCCCACCCTGCATGCCTTCCACCTGCCCGTAAGTTCTCCTACACCCACCGCTCAGCCGCTCCCACTGTTTCCACAGCTTCCCCAAGGATCCTCCTTTAGAGGATTATCATTCTGTTTCTCCATTTAACTCACTCCAGCTCCTCTCCAGCTCATTTTGTCCAGTTTCAATAGAATAGATGTTGATCTTCTGGGTGAGATTGGAATATCCTCACCCAGTCAGAGGAACTGCAACGTGAAAAAGTTGAAAGGGTGTCTTTTGCTTGACACCACTGTTCAATGCAATTCCAGTGCAGGGATAACCCCGGGAGTGGACAGCAATGAGATTTTCTTTCTGGAGAGGAGGGTTTGGCATAGGCTGGGGACATCCTTACATTGGCAAACTCCCACCTGACAACTGTCCTGCTCTTTAGCTATATGACTGTCACTACCTTTGTTTCTAGCTAGATGAAGAAACTGCAGTTAAATGCCTTCTCAAGGTCACACAGCTAGGCAATGACACGGTCAAAACTAGAACCCCACCCCTTCTGAAGTCCGAACCAGCCTGCTTTCCTCTGTACACACTGGGGAGGAGTCCTCTCTTCTCACCATTACCTCTGTCCACAGCGGGGCATCTTCCTGAAGCAGCTTCCATTTTATGTGTATATAAAAGAATCGACTATGATTTCTTTCCTCCCAAGGTAATAACTGTCCACCTAATGTTTATTTCTTGTTCTGACTCTTCAGAGACAACCCTGCTACCCAATTTAACCTGAAAACTCACATGAATTCCCAAGATCTGAAGACAGCCATAGAAAAAATTACCCAGAGAGGAGGGCTGTCTAATGTAGGTATGTGATCTGGATTCATTCTATTTTGCTACCTTGGTTCTCACTCACCATGACTGTCTTCTAGCATTATAAACAAGATGGTGAAATAATAATAATACTTCAAGAAATTATTCGCACAATATCTGTGCCTTTTCTCAAGTATTATCATGGGTTTGGGGGCAAGAATGGCTATCACACACACACTGGAGCATCCTAGCATGCCCAGTTCCTCAGGGTGGCAGCTTTCTCAGGACAAGCAGGACTGCTCTGGTGACTGTTTCCGGATTGGTCCACCAAGCACCAACAACTTAACATTAAACTTCATAATCAGTTCCGTTCAGACAACTTCCCTCGGAAACCTTGCTCTAATGTGTTTCTGTTAAGTGACAACTATGCCAAGAGAGACATGTTCTTTGTGTCCACCTGTGAATTCTGACCTTGAGAGAGGGGGAATACCAGGGGTCTTGAGTCTAGCCCCCAGCCAACCCTGTCCAGAAACTCCATTGTATTAAGTTTACCCAGAGGTGACTGGGCGTTAGGAAACCGTTTCCCACTAACCAAGCTTAAGGACTGCTAAGGAGCCCTTGCCAATATATTAACTTACAAGTGGTGGTCTGGCTTTGGGAGCACAGGGAAGGCTGAATGTCCGCTTTCCAAGGAACCTGTTCTGACCATCAAAGTGCAAGGAAATGAAGAAGTGAGCATCAGTTACTAGGCATGGGACACACACAGGGACACCAACTGCAGCCTCCGAAGATGGCTCCTGAAAGCTTTCTGCAGACCCTGGGCATCAAAGGCCTGCCTCTTCCAAGACCAGGAAACCACATCTCAGTTCTGCCACCACAGTCTCCTCAGGAATCTGCTTCAGCCAGGAAGCCACCATGATCAGAAGGCTTCTGAAACAGCTGCCACCTCCAAAATCATAACTTGCCTGCTCCATTCACACCCACAAAACCAATGTTCAGCACCTAACTCCCTCAACGCCGACAGAGCGAGGGACCAAACATAGGCACCTCCATTAACACTGCCCCAGAGAAGTGAAACACTCTACAGATACTTGCCAGAAGAAATTGCAGAATCAGAAGTACAGTCTCTGCCTCAGTTTCGTCTTCTAAATCTCACATAGGTATGCAGGTTACATCAATCCATGAAGCTAACACAAACCTGCAACTGTGGCTGCAAGAATCTCTAAAAAGTGTAGATTTCAGATTTCTAGCCCCTGTTTTTAAGACACACTGGAAGGTGGATGAATTGCCGTTGAGCACCAATTGACCATGGTCTCCAAATTTAAGATTGGGTAAGGTCAAGGTGATCATCATAGGGTTCCCTGTGCCCTGCCTATTGGCACCTAACATTAAGCCAGAGGCCCTTGGGCCTTGAGGGGAATTAGGCTTGAGTTATGAAAGCACTTCTCAGCAAGCAAGGTTTGCCCTTAGTGACTATGTTCTATGTAACCAGCTCACATGGGATCTCCAAGACATTTCTCCAGCAAACGAATATCTAACCTTTTCATCCTTTCATTGAACAGGTAAAATGCTACTAGCCAGAGAAGCCAGGATGCTGGCCAAGACCAGAAAAGCATTGAGTGTAATGACATCAATCCCAAAGTCTTAGGAAGGTAGTTCTTAATTTTATTTAGATTGAGGATCTTTTTGAATCACTTGAAAAATATGACCCTTCTACCCAAAACATGAGGGGGGACCTAAGAAGAACCAGAATTATCTTCTGGAAGGGGATTTCCTTGTAGTACAGCATTCCTCCACTAGGTAAGTATTCTAGGAGCCCATATCTGTGTACTAGTTGATGTTGTAAGAGGCTGCATTCAACTTCAGTGATTTTTTTTTTCTTTTGAAGATTCTCTCAAAGCATTTGCCCATTTCATGATGGATGATTCACAAGTGCACCTGCCCACACCACGCTGAGTTTCCAGCAGTTTTTGATCAAAAACAGCATGACTCCCATACCCCATCCTCCCTATTTACCCAGTCTCGCCCCAGGTGACATTTTTGTTTGTATGTTTCCCCGGGTGAAAAATATTCTCAGAGGGAAACATTTTGCCAGCATGGAAGAGGTGAAACAAAAGAAGCACTAAAAGGTGTCAAAATCGATGAGTTCAAAAACCGTTTTGAGCCATGGTAAAAAACATCGATAGGTGTACTCCATTAGATGGGGAGTCCTTTGAAGGTGACTGAAGTTTAAACACGTAAGAATAAATACACAATTTTTAAATAAATGAATTCCATTTCTTTAGTTCCCCTTTCATAATACTTATACACACAAAACATTTGTCTAACTTCAGGAAATTTATGGATATACACCCCCACTGCCCTACCCTAGGAGTCCACAGAACCTGGTTTAAAGACCCTGCCTTACCATTTGCAGCTATGCTGACTTCAGGGTGACCAGTCACTCCTGTGTGCCCAGGAGCACATGGGCCTTTCAGTGCTGAAACTGGGAAAGTCCTGGCAAACTGGGACAGTTGGTCACCCCAGTCAACTCCAAACATTTCCAGAGGCTCTTTAGTTTCAAGGTTTTATTTATTTATTTTTAGAGAAAGGGGAAGGGAGGAAGAGAAGCATCAGTCAGGTCCTGTATGCACCCTAAAAGGGGTACCTCCGACCAAACCAACAACACAGACTTGTTTGGGAATCAAACAAACCTGCGATCCCTCTGACTTCGCAGGGTGATGCTCCACCAACTGAGCCACGTCAGCCAAGGCCCTGAGGCTCCCGGCAGTACAAAGCATGTGCATGGGAAAAGCATGTTGGAGGCTTCCTTACACCCCACGGCAACCACTCTCAGCTGAGGCATTTGGTGTCATAGAAACTGGGGCACGGAGACAGGGAATGACCTACTTAGGGCCACGCAGCCAGGAGGTGACTGACGTAGCGAGGGCTGAAACACACGGCCTCCGCTATTAGTGGGCACAGGACTTCCCTGACAGTCACACCTGTGCCCTCGGCATGGAAGTGGACAAAGGTTCCCCTGAACCTGGAATACAGGCTTCCCCCTGCAGCAGCTCCTGGGGCACCAGGCCCACCCCAGGCTGCAGGAGGCCAAGCCGAAGCTCCTGTGATACAGGTCAGCTCCCCGCCCCATGCTCTCCAAAACAATATGGGGCCAAGTTCAGAGGCTTGGTGGGGTTCCAGCACCCAGGCCGAGAAGAGACCTTTTTGTTCCTTTGAAAGTCTTTCTTACCTGTTTGTTGGTCCCTAAAGAACATGTTGAAATAAGAGCCAATTAAAGGCTTAACGTGAAACCAGAAAGGGAAACAGAGAGTGGCGATGGTGCACGACTCTGTGATGTACATAAACCACGCAACTGTATGCCTAAAAATAGTGAATGTGGCCAACGGAGCAACAAGCAAGAGGGGAATGAGAACGCTGCAACAAGGCTCTTCCCAGCCGCTGCCGAGCCTAGGCTGTCTCTGGGGACAACGGCCCGAGTGCTGTAGGACAGGGCAGGGGCGGGGCATGAGGAAGCCCTGTCACAAGAAGCGGAACTATCACAAGAAGCAGGGGGCGCCCTGCTGCCGACACGAAGAGAGTTCAAGTGTGGGCAGGCAGCAAGGAGTACTGAGCCTTGAGGCTGGGCGTGGGCAACTTCTCCTGGGGCTCTGAGCGTTGCACACGCAAAACTAGGATTATGGATGTCCTCTACAGCGCACCCAACAACGAACTGGTCCGTCCCAGGACCCTAGTAAAGAACTGCATTGTGCTCAATGCCAGCCCACCCTGATGACCGTGGTCCGAGTCCCACTGTGCACTGCCCCTGGGCCGCAAGAAAGGGGCCAAGTTGACTCCTGATGAGGAGGAGATTTTAAACAAAAAGCAATCAAAGGAAATTCAGAAGAGATATGATGAAATGAAAAAGAATGCCAAAGTTAGTAGTCTTCTCCAAGAGCAGTTTCAGCAGCGCAAGTTTCTAGCTTCAAGGCCAGGCCAGCGTGGGTGGGCAGAGGCTCTGTGCTAACAGGCAGGGAACTGGAGTGCTAGTCAAGGAAAATTAAGGTCTGGGAAGGCAAATAAATCCTCTTCCCCCCTTCTTGAAAGGTCATGTTTTAAAAAAATATATATCGCAAGAGTCTTGTAATAAAGGTGTTTGTTATTTGGTTAAAAATGAAAAGAGACAGAGACAGAGACAGAGAGAATGCTAACATGGACCTCTTTATGCTGCTGCAATCGATTCCTGCCATTATAACTGACATAATCACTTCAAGCATGAATTTTCCTTTTCTTCCAGGCCGGGCCATCTCCTTTGTGACCAAGAACTTCTTTTCCAAAGCCAACGGGAACAGGGGCGGTGCCCCCAACGTGGCCGTGGTGATGGTGGATGGCTGGCCCACTGACAACGTGGAGGAGGCTTCGAGGCTTGCGAGAGAGTCAGGAATCAACATTTTCTTCATCACCATTGAAGGTGCCATTGAAAATGAGAAACAGTACGTGACGGAGCCCAACTTTGCAAACAAGGTATGTAACCCTCCCATTGTAAGGGTTCCTTGCAGTCTGCAAAGCTGGGACAGCCAGGAGGCTGTTTCCTGTTCCTTCAAACAGTGTTCAGCTCCCTCCTAGGCAGGGAGCCCCCAGAGAGGGACTATCCATCCCTCTCAAACCTGGAATTACCCTCTCAAAGTAAAACCCCACAGGCAGCTTGTGAGGCCAGCATCAGCATCCGCATCAGCACTTTGGGAAGATGGGTGTCCCCGGGGTCTAACAAAGAGGCTTTCCCAGGCTCCTCCCATAGTGCAAGAGATCTCAACCATGCAGCCCAACAGGCATGCACACAGGCACCATACACGAGCTCACGCGTGTGCGTGTACACATTCACACTGCAGATTAACCAATCTGACAAGGGAAGGGCAGAATTGAGCCAGGTCAGGGAGATCCTATTTTCAAACGCTGCTCCCGGCCATCTGCTGTGACTGCCACCTGCAGGCCCCATCTCCAGCCACTGGTCACCTGTCCACGCCCAGCACCACCGCTCTCTCCCACTAATACTTGACTCAGGCGGCCTGGGGGGAACCCCTCGCCATCCATGGGCTAGAAACTCAGCTCAGCCTCAACACTCAAATGCCACCTAGTCCATGGAAAGTTCTATGAACCCATTTAGGTTTTATGAAACCAATTAAAAAACATTTCCTAGGCCATTTTTAAGTCACTTCTTGTTTTAAAATAAATGTTTAGTTATACGTGTTCACCTGGCGACATCGGGTCTGTGATCCTCTCCGTGAGGCCTGGAGAGGCAGCGGCGGGAAGGAAGCGGGGCCTTAGAAACCTCAACCGGGTCACTCGCAGGAGTGCAGCCAGGTGGCCCGATGCTGCTTACTTGCAGTTGCGTTACGTTTTTTCTGGAACAAGCTTCGGCATAAGTAAATATTTTTTTGCCTGGAGGCAGGGTTTTTGGGAAGACAGTGACTAGGTTTTAAAAGCAGAGAGATTTATGTGCCAGTCTCAGGGACGCAGAGATGTCCCTTCCCAGCTGGCCCTCCCTGAGTTGTTCCCTCCTTTCAGGGGGGTTATAATTCCAATTGCTAGGATGGGGGTGGGGTGTTTAATGAGAGAATCTCTCCAAGAGCCTGGACTGCAACACCTGACACACATGGGGCCCCTGTTCACTGATACAGGGCTGCTCCGGAGACCTTTCTTCTGCTATTTCTCGTGTGTGTCTTGTTTTCTAAATCAAATCAAAAGCATCATTGAATCATCCCACGCGCTGGTACCCGCCGGTGCCAATCAGGTGGCCAGCTGCCAACACAAACGAGCCGACAAATGTGCAGAGGCAGACACATGAAGCTGAAACCAGAGCTTCACCCCTCCCTTTGGATTTCCTCAATGGATGGCCATCCTCTAAAAAATGACCCAGCTGAGGGCGTGGGAACAAGTTCAGAGAGAAGGTGAAAGGTCTTTGCCCCAGTGAGTACCAAACTGTAGGAGGACTAACTAGTGTAGGAAAAAAGTCTGCTTCTGGCCCTGCGCTGGTGGTCTAGGATAATCTTGACAGACTGGATCGTTGAACCTCTGACCTGGCAGGTGCCTGTCCCCTCTGTCTTCCAGGCTGTGTGCAGAACAAATGGCTTCTACTCCCTCACTGTGCCGAGCTGGTTCAGTCTCCATAAGACTGTGCAGCCCCTGGTCAAGCGGGTCTGCGACACCGACCGGCTGGCCTGCAGCAAGACCTGCTACAACTCAGCCGACATTGGCTTTGTCATTGATGGCTCCAGCAGCGTGGGGACGGGCAACTTCCGCACAGTCCTCCAGTTTGTGGCCAACCTCAGCAAAGGGTTTGAGATTTCAGAGATGGACACGCGCATTGGGGCTGTGCAGTACACCTATGAGCAGCGGCTCGAGTTTGGGTTTGATGCGTATAGCACCAAGCCTGACATCCTCAATGCCATCAAGAGGGTGGGCTACTGGAGTGGTGGGACCAGCACGGGGGCCGCCATCAACTACGCCCTGGAACAGCTCTTCAAGAAGTCCAAGCCCAACAAGAGAAAGTTAATGATCCTCATCACTGATGGGAGGTCCTATGATGACATCAGAATCCCAGCCATGGCTGCCCATCACAAGGGTAAGCAGGTCTTACTGACCAGTCTGGTGCTGAGAGGGTGTTTTTATGCATCTGCTTTTACCTACCTCTTAATGGAATGCTCAGAACCATGAGGTGAATGTGTGTGCGGGGGACTGGGGGGCGGGTGTTAAATGCTACAGGTCCCTCTGTACAATGAAAAAGGAATAAGGTGGGAGCACAGAGGCAGCTCCCAGGGTCACAGCAAACCCAAGGCTGTGGACAACAGAAAGCATCACCCTCTTCTTTACATCCTATACCCCGAGTCACTGCACAGGAGGATGTGACCGATAAAAAATGAATTTGCTTCATTACTTTAATCTTTATTGAAGATACCAAATTGTGTTAGAAATTTGAAGGAAGTGAAATGTTTTAAAAGGAAAGTATTTTTGCAAGCAACTGCTAACCAGATGTTGGGGCTTTGGGGGAGACCACAAAGAAATTTCCTTTCAAAATATTTAAAGACATACTTCCATATAAAAATGTGTATGAGGGCCACATAAAGTTTAAAACCATAAAAAAATGAACCAAGTACTCCTGTAAATGTTTAGAAAATCAGTCACATTTAATGCCTGTTTCACAGAATCTACGTGTAATCACCATTTTGAAAAGAATCATGAAATATCATAAAAGTACAACCAACCTGAAGAAAACCTGGTGATAGTAATAACAGCAATGATGATAAGAAAAGTAAACCAAATGGTCAGTGAACAGCAAAAACCCAGAGATAAGGACTAGTAAACAGGACTTACTGATTGCAGGGGTTCCTTTCATTTGTTTTCTTTCTTCATTTGCTGTGTTTGCAGGATTTTCAGTCTTCTTTAATGCTGCTTTTCATCTTTCCCGAAGCTGGAGGGGTAAAAATAAACAAGCTTTAAAATGAACCAGTAGTTTCAACTTCTGGAAACCAAAGTAACCAGACACCAGGATGGGCACAGTCCTCCCAGGACTTGCCCTTGTGGGGCATACTCAGAATGGCAGGATGGTAGATGGCCCATGTGCCAGCAGTCACAGTGTCCCTTGGGCTCATGTCAGCAGAGTGAAGATGGTTTAAGGCACAGAAGCAACCTTGCCCATAGTTCCAAAATGGGTGGGCAGTGCCCAGGGGCCAGCTCTGGGCTACAAGTCCAGGGCTCTCCTGCTTTCTCCAAACACCTGTCCCCAGCTCATGCTCAACTCCTCTCACTTATCTTTCTATATATACCTCCACTGGGCCTCACCCAGTGGGAGTCCTTGGCCATCTGGTCAGAAGTGCATGCTGAGGGAGAGAGGTTCTAGAACTACAAGGGCTGTCATGTTCTGGGCAGCTCTAAAGAACTAGGACCAATAGATGCAACTGACAGGGAGGCAATAAAAATCGTGTCCTTGGGAGCATCCAAGCCAAGGCTTGGTGAACATCTGTCATTAAGTGACAGTTCAAGGTTCTCTACAACAAGAGTAAGCTCAAGGGTCTGAAAACCTAAATTTCTAATACTGTTTGCATTGTCTTTACTTGGGGGCAGAGCAGCCTTTTCCTCTTTGAGCAGAAATGAGGGCTTAGTCAGTTTAAGTCAGACCCGTTCTGCAGCAGAGCAGATCATCTGCCACTTGCCAGCATCTTAGGGCCCAAAGTTGGATGTTCCCAATGTAGACAATATTCAGAGAAGACACTGGAGAAGAGAGACTGGCTGTTTAAATGCGGTTTAATGTGCCACAGTTGAAAAGCAGCTCAGACCAGAACCATGTGAGGTGTGGATGGCTCTTTCATCAGCAGGACAGGGCACCCAGAAGACTCTGGAGATAGTGACATGGTGACAGTGACACTGTGGGCAACTGGAGGAGTGATGCCTGGGCAGAAGGGCTGTACCTGGGCTCTGCCTTCTCTTCCATGACTGTCTTGCTCACCCAACTCTGGCCAGCCTACAGGTGGCACAGGAATAGGCTTTCATAGAGGGAGGTCATGTGCCTGTTGACCAGTTCCCCCCAATGCAAATCAATAGTGATACCCCAGGCAGTCTCCCTGTTTTTCCACTGAGAATAGATGCCTTGTCTCTGAATCTGTCCTCTTCTCCCTGGGGTATCTTGTTCCCTCTTGTCCAACCCCTTTAATCCTACCATATTCTTTCCCATTTGCATCTGAACATCCCTCAAGTCTCTTCCTTCCTAAAAAAGAAAACAATTTTCTTTGATTCCACATTCTGCTCCAGCTACCTGCCTTCTCCTCTTGACAGCCCCACTTCTGGAAGGATTCGTGACCTATGCTGTCCCCGTAGTTTCATTCCTTTTTCACTCTCAATTCACGGCCATTCATTTGGTTTCTTTGGCATCTAGTACCCTGAAATTGCTCTCTCCAAGCTACCAATGTCTTGTCTTTGTTTTTCAATCCAACGAGCATTTTTTTGCTGTGTTTTATGTAACCTCCCTGTAGCATTCAACACTGTTGACCATTCCCTTATCTTGACGCCCTTTCTTCATGACAGCGATGGAGCAGATGCTGGCTCCCCATGCAATGCTCTCACACTGGAACTGAACTTGGAGTTTGTGGCTTGTAGTTACCCTCAAGCAAGCCTAGCATGATTCTTGAAAAGTCTTGAACTACAAACAGGTGGAGCAGGGTAGCATGTGGGATGATCTGCGTGGCACCAAAAGTTTCACTTGTCCCCAAAAATATCCCCTCTGCTGCTCATGAACATGAAATCCTGATCTTGTCTGTTTTGTGCCCTCAAAAGAGTATAGACTCCCCATGAGATAGCAACTAGATCCATTTGTTACTGTTGGCACCTAGCTTTGGGGCAGATTTCTGATTTTGAAATTGGTCGCATTGGAACACAATAGCCAGCAGAGCAACAGGAAGGCAAGGATTCATTAGCAGTACCTCTCCTTGAGTACATTTGCTTCACTGAAACTTTGTCCTCACAGGCGTGATCACCTACGCAATAGGCATCGCCTGGGCTGCGCAGGACGAGCTGGAGGTCATCGCCACTCACCCTGCCAGGGACCACGCCTTCTTTACGGAAGAGTTTGACAACCTCTACAGACTGGTCCCCAAAGTCATGCAGAACATTTGCACAGAGTTCAACTCACAACCACGGAACTGACTTCCGAACAGGCAAATGCTCCTTTTCTAAGGACTCTGGGACAGCCCCACTGCCTTACGGGCACACACGGGGCAACGAGGCATGTGGGGCCTGAGAAACACTGTGTTGTTACGATCCTTTGCCGGTGTGGGCTTTTGATACTTCGAAACTTGGAGTTAGGAGATGGTCATAAATTTGTACAGGAAGCCAAAATGATGCATTCTTTTGAGAGTGCTGAGGGTTTTGCATATTGACAACTGTTTTCAAAGTAACCATTCAGAACAGAATAGAGCACTTATGACAGGCTTAACCAAAGCTTTCATGAGGTTTCTAAATTTTTTTTTTTACTTCCCATTAGAACTCTATAATCCTCAACAAGTTTCACTTTTGTCATGAGAATACAGAAGTTGCTTAATTAAATGCTGACTCCATGTGATCACTCTGTGTTTTGGGTTGTGGTCACAGAACTTGTGGTAGGGCCACCTCTGCTCTTCTTCCCCAGAGAACTTGCTGTGTACTCACTCCTGTCCCAAGGTGATGACACACGCACACACAGTGCAGGGAAACCGAGTTCCCACAACTTCTAGCTTTAGGACCAGCTGGGGAATGGCCCTGGAGAACCAGGATGATCTGGCTTAAAAGTAGTACTACATACAGTAAGCTGCTCCAGGCGCTCTCAGCCCATGCTGCATATTATAATCCCTTGGAGACCAAAATGTTGGTTCTCAGCCCCCAACCCAACAGCAGTGAAATCTGAGTTCCCAGAAAGGGACACTGAACACTGGCATGTTTGAAGAGCTCTCAGGTGATGCTGAAATGCTGCCAGAATTGGGAACTGCTGGGCCACCTCTGAGCAGTCGGTGTTCAGCGGTTTCCTGAGACAGCCCCTGTTTGTGCCTGTCCTTCTGGGTTCCATCCAGCCTCAGCATTTGTCCTGGAGTTTTGCATTGGTTGACTAGATATTATAATTAACGGTAGCATTAAAATAAGCTGGGATAGATTTGGTTGAACTCCACGTTTTGGCTTCCAGCTTCTGCCAAGGACTCACGTGTTAGGATGTAAAATCATGTGCAACCAGGAAACGTTCAAAAGCATCGCAAATAGCGACAACATTTGACAAGTTAAATTTTGTAAAAATGTGTGTTGAAAAATGCTACTCTGAACGGAGGCAAAAAGATAGTACCAGAGTAAATATCTGGGACAAAAGATTTACATTAAAATTTCTGAATTAAAGTCACCATCCATTTAGCAGAATATGCACAAAACTTAACAAATCTCTCAGTACCTGGAGAATAGAATATCACCAATTTACCATGTGGGCTACAGAGAAGAATCAATTAAAGGTATCAGCAATTTCAAATTTATTAACCATAAATGTAACTTTAAAGGCAATTGCACACCAATATGTTCAAAAGCTTCAAAGTATAAAAGCTATTTTCAAAAGGGAAAGTCTTTGCAAAGATACCGGAGACACGCTCCCAGTGACCAAGTCAGCTAAGAAACTAAGTACTTGGAATGATTATTCTGCCTATATTTTTTAAATGTGTAGATAATCAATATAAAGGAGTTTTTTTTTTTTCAAAGTCACTTCAATATACATGCACAAATAATTTAATTTTTCTAAGAAAAATTTCCTTTTAGAAAATAGTTTTGGAATATAATTATTTTATAAGAGCCTTAGTATAAAAACCAATCTGTCATCAATAAATAAATATTTCAAAAGATAATATACTTTCATTCACAAAATTGCCCCAATTTGAGAACTAAATTATATAGCCACCCTTATAGAAATTATCATTTTAAAGCTAAATGAAACCTCCTCAAATGGACCCATTGTCTCTATGTTGTCAATAAATGTATGCATGTGGAGGAAAGCAGCATCAGAAATGAAGCGGCTAGGTGTTCGGAGGCTACAGCATCATCAGAATTGTCTGTGGGGATGTTCAAGTCATCGAAGATGGTGACAGGAGTCAGGATGGAGAAAGAAATAAGGAGTCTAGCCCTGGTATGTTCAGCAAATGAGAGAAGATGACAGCGGTGGAGGGCCGAGGCTAGACTTTTAAGAGAGTGGAGTGCTTTGAGGGAGGGAGAAAGGGAGCTTAAAAGATCAATGCAGGCAAAGAGCAGACTTATCCCCAGGCCAGGCCTGAAACCTGTGGGGTGAGAGAGCACAAGCTGACCCCGCAGGAGAAGTTGCAGAAAACAACCAGGTTTCAGGTAAGTCAGAACTATAAAGGGTTGAAGTTTCTGGGAGCTCACTGACAGCAGAGAGCAGCTCCCCACCATACGATGGGACGGTTGGGTTGAGAATGGAACTGGGTCAGGTGAGGGTTTGCAAGGAGAAATTTAGAGATCAAGGTCCTAGTGGTGATGGATGACATGGGACACTTCAATAGAAATGCCACCTTGTTCCACCTAAACTGTGCTCAACACTGCTGGGAAGGCACTGAAGTCTTACACTAGAAATAGAACCTTAGAAGCAATTTATGTCAAACCCTCCAATGGCAAAAAGGAAACCCAGGCCAGAGTGGTTGTGCAAATATGAGGGGACAGCACTAGAATTCGTATCTGCTGTCCTCCAAACCACTGACTCATCTGGCTGCCTTAAGAGGTTCGAACATCCCTCTATGCTCTCCCATCCTGACCCTACACACACACCTGGTTGGGCACACTCATGGGCTCTGGTCCTTTGCAGAGCTCTCTGGGGCCTGCAGACTCAGAGCCAACCTCCTAACCAAACTCTCTTTCCGTCTGTGGTCTCAGCAGAAGAGCAGAAAAGCTCTTCCATGTCCTTTCCCCTCCATGTCAACCAAAAGAAGCAGACAAGAGCATCAGCTCAGCTTCTCTGGGGGCATATAACATCTAAACTCTGCTCAACTGTTTCACCTCTCAGGAGTTAGGAACCATTGAAAGAGGTTTCTTCACTAAAGGTTTTGCAACAAGTCTCGGGCTAAACATTTTCAGCCACAATAACAGGGTTCAGATATTTCTTGTTCCTCTGAGTTCCTAAAATCCCTTTGAACAGGACAAAAGCTGCACGAAGCAGGTTCCTTTGGGGGACTGGCAATGGGTTTATAAAAAAAGACAATGCTTCTGAGTGCAAGGATTCTCAGCCTCAAAGAGGAGTTTCCAAATAATAATGTTATTTTCCAGTCGCAACCTTATGAAAAGTTCTCCCTTTAGATTACCAACACACAAATAGGAAATTTACTGGAAAGTATGAATTCAGTTGCTTTGGAAAGAGACATTTATGCAACTAATGCCTTTGAGAGATTCACAGTTCACTGGGAAACCACACACAGATGAACAATTAAAACCACATAATTAATATCATGGGATTAGGCACAAAGTGCATGACTGGTGAGTGCTAACCACCTCATGAGAAATCAAACCATAACAGTGCCTAAAGGCGAGTGTTTGCTGCATGCTGGAGCGTTGTTCTAAGGGCTTCACATGTATTAATTCATCCCTATGATTTGCTGAGAGACGTACCATTCTTACTTGTATTTTACAGGTCCTGCAACCGAAGCATGTCAAGTAACTTGCCCAAGACCCTAGAACTGGGAGAGGTGGATGTGGGCATTAAACAGGCAATCTGACTCCAGAGTCCATACACTTAACCGCTTTGCTCCTTAAAATGGCAGCATATGTAATAACCAAAGTGACTGAAGAGGGGGTTCTCTAGTAAGCGTGAAAACTTAAAATATATGTGTAATTCTGCAAAGTGTATTCTCAGGATCTATGAAATTTACAAAATCTATTAAATGTCCAGTGCAAACGGTACCCCCACACACATAACTGAGTGATTTTAATGTATAGTTGACAGTACCTGTCACTCCCTGAACACATTGGGCTCCTCCTCCTCTTATTAAATTCCTACCCAGCCTTCAAGTCTCAATCCACATGCCACTTCCTCTCCAGAGCCCTCCCTGACCTGCTGAGATAGATGCAGGCTCTCTGGATACAGAATCCTTAACCACCTCTTTTCTAGTGATCTTTTTAGTCCCCTCTCATTAGGGCACCCAATCCATTCATGTCATCAGGGACACCAAATACTTAGTCTAGTTCTGACTATGTCTAAGTCATCTGACAGTGCCAACCCCCTTATACAATGGCATAGGTAGAATGGGATGCAGAGATATTTCAGGAGGAGGGGAACACCATAGGATGGCAAGAGAAAATGAGGATCTAGTTCCATCCAGACTATACCACTCTGTCAAATGCCCTCCTTGGTTTCATAACTGTATGATTGTAATCTGTACGATTGTTTTTGCAAACACAATCCTCTTCAAGTATCTATCCAAAGGGTAACTTTGTTCCTCACCTTCTATCATTTTTCCCTACAGATATGACAATCCAATTTTTGTTTGTTTACTTCATGAGTTGTATTGGACAAACATGTTTTAAACACTTATCATGTGCCAGGCGTTAGGATAGGCTCTAGGGCATAAAGATAAATAAAACCAGTCCCTGACCTGGGAGGTTTAGAGGCTGGTATGGGAGAGACACACATAAACAGAAAACATCTGACTATCACATGATAGATGACAGACAAGCTTGGGAAACCTTCCTGGGCCGACTTTCATCTGTTTTAGCCAGAGGAAGGAAGACAGTAAAGTCCCAGCAGAGGGGATGATGAGAACAAAGACAGGGAGGCACAAAACAGGATGACACACAGACAGGATGACAGCATGCAATTTGAGGCAGGAGTGTCAGGAAATGAAGCAGGAGAGAGGCAGGGGCCAGGCCATGGGATGCTGTGTTGGTTCAAGCTCTCTCAGTTGCAAGTAACAGAAACTCAATGCACAGTAGCTCACATGAAGGAGGAATTTGGGGATGGAGACTGGAGTAACTCTTGCACCCTAAGGTCCAAGAGACGAGAGAATCAGGTCGCCCTCTCACTCTGCGCTCCACAATGACCTTATAGGAGATTGTTGAAGACCCTGCAGAGAAGACGAAGTGAGACACCATCCAGTAAAGGCTGACCCCACAACACAGCCTCTTTCCACAGGACCACTAACAAACCCCATCATTCTACCTGATCATCTTGCAATGAATAACTTTTTCGAAATTCCTTAAAGTGTCAAGTTGTCTTGAATCCTGACAGATGACATCCACAAGTACCTGAGTGTGGAAAACCAAATGCAAGCTAAATAATAGTCTTTCTCTGTTTTCCTTAGAAGTTTTCCCCAAGGAAAACAAAGACTATCTTTCTTAGACTCCCTTTCAGTTCTCTTGGCCTCAATGGCAACAAGATGTTACTTGTTTACAGGCCATTAACCATTGAAAACTGTGAAGACTGTCAGGAAGGCTCAGGTGCTGATTCTGGGACAGGACCCACTTTTGTTTTTAGTATGAAGGCCTGTCTGAGGATAAAGGTACTGTTTTGATAACCGTCCACATAGAAAACAAATGAGGCAGAGTTGATTTCAGTTGCTTCTTTTTTCTTTCTTTCTTTTTTTTAACGTCCTGTAATTGAAAAATACTGAGCTTAACTTTATTCCTGCCATCCCTCTTATACACCCTGGGCCAGTAGCAAACAAGCTGCCCAAGTAAGCAAATGCTATACTCGGTTTGGCAGCTGGGACTTTCTTATAAAAAACACAATTCCAACTGAATAGCTCCTTTCTGTGATTCCTCTACTTTCACACTTCATTGGGGTGAACAGGGTGTATTCAGGTTAATGGCAAATTGGAATCTGGGTTCTCAACAAAGAGCCTTTACATGACTGCCCAGAGCACAGAAACTAGGAGGGTCTGGGAGCCATGGAAACTATGTAAACACCAAAAAGAAGACTCAAAATCATTTTAATTGTTGTTGGTTTGACATCCCCAAAGCATTGGTAAACCTACATCTTGATATTAAGATAATTTTTTTTTCAATTATCTTAATACTCTCTACAAGTTCTCCTTGCAATCATTGTGAAAAGGAGTTTCTTTCCAACCTCAATAGGGAAGTTGTGTGGCATTTTAAAGCCCAGGAGGGAACAGGGACAAGTCAAAGGGTACAAACCACTGTGGTAATGACTGCCTAAGATACACACCAAGCAAAATAAATGAGCAGATGAAGTTTTCTAAAGGGCAAAGAGGTGTAATTTGGTTTTCTCCTAAGAGAATACTTTCTTTGAACTGGGGCACAACTACAGTGTGGAAACTCAGGGGATCTTTCCAGCTTCTATGACCTAAATGAAAGGCCTGGAACACCCACATGTCTGTTTCCACGTACAGAGAAGGGGCATTCTCCTGAAGTAGAAAAATCAACCCTTTCATTCTGGAGTCGTTCTAATCCTGGACAGTTAGTAAGGATCTCTGGAAACAAAATATTGGTGGAGCTATGGCAGCCTTGGAAGCAGGGTCGGGGGAGGATTGTCCACATGGGCAGTCAAGATTGTCCTTGTGGAACTACAGGATTATTCATGGGCAAATCTGGGACATTGCTCAGAGACGTCCCCACAAGAAATCCTTGGTCCTGCATGACACTAGTGAGGACAAGCCAATACTACTATGGAACTAATTCTTGTTCATATGACTTTGTCCCCACTGAGGAGGCCTAGGAAAATTCTGAGAACAAGAGCAGAACCAATCATAAACATCAGTTATGAAGTTCCAATGTGCCATGAACCATGCTGCAGCTTTTACATTCACCATGTCATTGAGGACACACAAAATTTATGTTGTTGAATAAATAGGTCCTTCAAAACCATTCTTCCACACTTCATTTGAGAGAGATTGGTCTTGAATGACAACCATAATTGGGAATCGGCTATGGGATGAACGGATTTTCACAGTTCATTACGTCTTCAATTAGTATTCCATTTTCCAAGTGAGGGTAGTGAGACTCGGAGAGGTTAAGGAGTTGGCCAAGGTCACAGTGCAGGTGGGAAGGAGTGGGCTGTGACCTGGGCCTGCTGACGCAGCTTTAGTGCTCTCAGGATCGCAGACCAGCCTCCTTGTTTTCTCCACTCTTTTCACCTGCGAGTCATCAGCGACTTTGCCCTCAGCTGTTTCCCTCTTCCTTCCTCCACGGGATCCCATCTTTTCAGCGCTACACATTTTTGTGCCTGTATTTTTCTATTTTCTCCTCTGCAGCATGGAATCCAAGACCTGGGAAAGTTACTTTGAAGTGCTCGGTTGCCCTTTGGATCTCTCAGGTGAAAAGGAAGGAGTTCCGATGTGGAATTTCCCCCAACCTTTGTATTTTAAAGAGAAGGTGTTTGGTTAATGAACTTTTTGCTTTCAAGGGACTCTGAACATTTACAACAGCTAAGTATTTTAGAGACAAGTTGCTCTGGAAAATTCTGGATAATTACCTTGAGGAAAAGCCAGTTCGGTGCTGTCAGCTGCCCCCTTCAACTCCAAACTCCAAGATAAAAAGCCTTTCCCCTATCTGCCTCCTTCCACAGAGCATAATGGGGTGGCTGCCGTGGGCAAGTGGCTTGTCAGTCAGCGTCCAATCTAAGGCCCAGGGGAAAAAAACAAGCTACTCCGGTGAAGTTCGCAAACCTGAGAACACAGCCTCCGGCGAAAACTGAACAAGTGCTGCCGGGAGATGAAGGGGAGGTGGCTTTTTATAAAGTCCGCGCCCTGGTTCCCGATTGGCCCATTTTTATGTAAATAAGAACGCCTAACTACAATTCTGATTGGTCCAAGTGGCAAAGTTCTGAGTAGTCATAATCATGCATTCTGATTGGTTCTACTCTGGAGCCGCTCTGATTGGCTCAATACAACAGAGGCTACCGCTAAACTGGCCTTGTTAGACGTGGAAGGCCTCAGCCCATTGGCTAAAAGACAGCATCAGCCCTGGCTGATGGCGCAGTGGGTAAGGCGCCAGCCTGCGATCCCTAAGATCTCTGGATCAATTCCCCAGCCAGGCTGCATAACCAGGTTGCAAGCCTGGTCTCCGACCAGGTCTGTAGCTGGAGGCAGGTGAAAGGCAACCATGCATTGATGTTTCTCTCTCCCTTCCCCTCTCTCTAAAAATAGTAAAAGTCTTTAAAAAAAAAAAAAAAAGATATCAGGAACTCCCTGACTCTTAAGACAGGCGGACAGTACCTGAGACAGCTCAGTCTGCGGTTTTGCCCTTAAATGTAAAGTGTGCGAGAGGCCTCGATCATGAGTATCCATGAGGAGTCCTGGGCAGGTATGTTCTTTCCGGAGGTTCACAAGCTTCACATGGACCACATGGACAAGCCTCAGCAGGAGTATGACCAAAGTCTACTGGAATGCCCCAAAGATCATCCACAGAGCAAAGCAAGGTAAGCAGTTTGGGAGGGTCTGCCACGATGTCACTTTCTTTCACCTGTCCTCTTACAAGGCATCCACAGAATTCTTTTCAGCCTCTACGGTTTCAGTGATGCCTAGGATCTTCCTTCTGGCCCATCCTTGGGGCTTCAGCTGCCGCCTATAAAGTGAATTCGCAGTCCTTGAGAAATGTTGCCCCACCTCTCCTGTTGCCTTTCATCTGGCCCCTTATATTTAGGTGTTGTCCTGTAGGGCAAGGGAGCTGACTGTAGTCAACTGTCTTAATCCACTTGGGCCTGTTTTGTCCTTACCTGCCAAACCTATTGCCCTGTGACAACCCCACCCAAGCATGGCAGTAATCCCAGTTGCATAGAGAGACTATCTGGCCACTTGACAGCAGTTGTTTGTTCTGGATGCCTTAAGAAGCTTTCCTGATGACAGCAATGTCCCCAAAGAGGTTTCTGAAGGCTTCTCCCTTCTCCTTCACATTTACAATCATCCAAACCCTCCTCCAGGGCAAGTGGTCTGCCAGGGACTGGGAAACAGTTTTCTTACTAAGGAAACAAAGTGCAGAAAAAAGAATTCTCTTCAGATCTTTGAATCCTCACAGTTAATCACACTGCCTTCCTCCCAGGGCTGCCCTGAAAGCCTTTGGGGTTAGGCTGGTGCATAGGTTTGCCTAGGCAAACCAGCTAGTGGCGACTGTCTGAAGAACCTTACAGAGAAAGGTCCTGAGGCCAAGGCCCTGAAAGAAAGAGATGCTGAAATCAGTTAGTGATGTCAGCCAAGGCAGAGGGAGGTGGTCGTGTCAGTTCCCCCGGTTGGTATTTATCCACCTCTGTGGTTCAAGAGCAAGGCTCCATCTTGAAAAGCACACTTGGGGCATTAAAAGGGAGCTTTCTTAACTTTTCCTCATAAATACAGCATTACTATGAATTCATTTCAATCTATTTTCTGGAAAAAAAAAAAAAGGACTGGAGAACATTAGTTTTGCTTTTATTTGATTCCTTTTTGAAGGAGGTTTCTAAATAAATCACCTGGAAACATTCAGGTTATGACTGTTTCTAAACCAAGAGGTCTTTGTAGTGTTACTTTTGGTTGGGGGGTGGCGGGGGTGGGGTGGGGCAGCCCAGCCCTCTCCACAGTGAAGTTTCTCACTGTTAGCAGCTGCCTAGGTTTGCAGGCCCAGGATGAGAAAAACGGGAGTGGAGAAACTGGCCTTCCTGAGAGGCTTTATGTGTCTGGCACTACCTTTGATGGACTTAATCAGAATGACAGATGAAAAGACACAATTTTTAGAGAAAAAAATAGGGACTCCGAGAGGTTAAGTAATTTGTCCCACAGTCAAACATCTGATATATGGAAAGTTTAAACCCAAGTCTATCTCAGAAAAAAAAAAAAAAAGTTACTTGAATAAACACAGTTTTAAGTAAATGCAACAAAATTATGCACCAAAATTTTAGGGGACAACAACTGTTATGTAAGGTGTAGAAGAAAACAGAAAGCCGATAAGCTCAGGAGCCATAAACAAGGTATAAAGAAGGTATGAAGCTATAAAGAAGGTTCAACTTTATAAATTCCTAATCAAATGGCACGAACATGAAAGAAAGCTGTCTAGAAAGTGAAGTCAGAGATATGAAAGAACAAAGAAATCCTCTGCTTTTCCTCACAGAAGAATACACTAGATCTAACTTAACTTTGGAGCTAGGTCAGCCACCAGCATGCAGAAAAGTAGTACTCCTCCTTTCCCAAAGACCTATTCTGTCATTTTTCCTGGATGTGAAGAGGCATAGAAGTCCTCTCCTTGACCTATTCAGGCAGAGAAGCTTGTCTGGAGAATCTGCCAGAATAGCCTTCATTTTATTCATCTTCTCAAAACCAACAAACAAAAACAGCTTATATTTTCACTGATGTTCCTCTTATGTTGTACATTTTATTGATTTCTACTCTTGTCTTTTTCATTCTATTTGCTTACTTGGGATTTCCTTTATTCTTCTCTGTCTGGTTTCTTAATGTGAAGGCTGAGGTCATTGAATTAAGAGCTGTCCTCTGTTCTCAAATAGGAGTATAGTGTTATAAGTTTCCCTCTAAGCATTCTTTCATTGAAACTCAAAAATTTGGGTATGTTGTCTTTGATATATATCACGCAAATAGTTTCACTGCTCTATAATTCCTCTTTGCTCTGCCTTTTCATCTCTCCCTTCCTGCTAGTCTCTGGAAACCACCGATCTTTTTACTGTCTTCATGGTTTCCAAGATGTCATACAGTTAGAATCATAGAATACGTAGCCTTTTCAGGTTGCATTTAAGTTTCCACCATGTCTTTTCATGGCTCATTTCTTTTTAGTGCTGAATAATAGTACATTGAGTAGATGTACCAAAGTTTATTTATCTGTTCACTTACAGAAAGACATGTTGGTTGCTTCCAAGTGTTGGCAGGTATGAATAAACCTTCTATAAACATCCTTGTGCAGGTTTTTTGTGTGGTTATAAGCTTTCAATGCAGTTGTATAAATACCAAGGAGCATAATTGCTGGACTGCATGCTAAGGGTAGGTTTAGTTTTCTAAGAAACTGCCAAGCTGTCTTCCAAAGTGGCTGTATCACTTGCATTCCCACCAGCAATGAATGAATGTTACTGTTAATCTACATCCTCACCAATCAAAATACTTCTAATTATCCTTTGACCTATTGGCTATTTAGAAGTGTTATTTAGTTTCCAAACTCTTGGGAATTTTCCAGACATCTTTCTTTTATTGGGTTCTAATTTAATTCCACTAGTCACTGAACGTTTTATGTATTTGAATTCTCTTAAATTATTAAGACTTGTTTTATGGCCCAGAATATGGTCTATCTTCGTAAATGTTTTTGGTACTTTTAAGGAAAAAAGTGTATTCCGCTGTTGTTGGGTGCAATGTTCTGTAAATGTGAATTAAGTTGAGTTGGTTGATAGTGTTACCTGAATCTTTTATATCCTGATTTCCTGTCTACTTGTTCTATCAGTTATTGAGGAGTGTTGAAATTCCCAGCTATAATGATAGTTTTGCCTATTTCTCCTTATATTCTATCAGTTTTTGCTCCATTTAATTAAAACTGTATTATTAGCTGCTTAAAAAAAATTAAGGTTTTATTTATTTATTTTTAAAGAGCTGGGAAGGGAGAAAGAGAGGGAGAGAAACATCGATGTGTGGTTACCTCTTGTGCACCCCCAACTGGGGACTTGGCCCATCACCCAGGCATGATGAGGAATTGAACAGGCAACCCTTTGGTTTGCAGGCTGGCCCTCAATCCACTGGGCCATGTGAGCCAGGGGTAGGTTCTCAAACTTTTATTATTATTATGTCCTCTTGATAAATTAACCTCCATTATTAAATGCACTTCTTTATTCCTAGTAGTAGTCCTTTCTCTGAGATCTATTTTGCCCAATATTAATATAGTCAATGAAGCTTAGTTTCGGCATAAAGTATCCTTTTCTATCCTTTTACTTTTTTTAAAGATTTTGTTTATTATTTTTAGAGAGGGGGAGGGAGAGAGGCAGAGAAGGAGAGAAACATCAATGTATGGTTGCCTTTCACTATCCTTTTACTTTTAATGTATTTGAGTCTTTTGAGTTTCCTGTATACAGTATTTCATGTAGGCAAGGTCTCATTAGGTATTTGTACCTAATCTGTTGATCTTGCCTTAAGTTATGGTATTTAGACCATTTACATTCCATCTTATTACTTACATGGTTGGGTTTAAATATACTATCTTGATATTTGTTTCCTTCTTGCCATATGTATTATTTGTCCCCTTTCCCTTTTTGTTTTCTTTTAGATTATTTGGATTATTTCATTATTGTTCTATTTTGCATTCTTTGTTGGCTTATAAACTATACTTGCTTTTCAAAGTGGCAGCTTTAGGTTCCATAGTATACAGCAATAAATTATCTATCTTCAAGTAATATTATACTAATTCACATATAGTATAAGAACTTTACAATATATGTGTTTACCCTCTTCCAGCCTTTGTTATTGTCGTCATATATTTTACTTACACATTTTTATAACCCTGTATAATTTTTTGCTTTAAACTATTAACTACCATTTAAGGTGGTTTTAAAAGAATTTTTCTTTTATTATCTAATAATCAATTCCATCTAGTATCAATTTCTTATGACTGGAAGACTTGCTTTAGTATATCAGGTACCTTGAATGTCTTTGCCTTTTTTGTGAAAGATATTTCTGTGGGGTATAGAATTACAGGTTGATGCCCTGGCTGGTGTGGCTCAGTGGATTGAGTGCCGCCCGCCTGCGGACCAACAGGCCGTTGGTTCAATTCCCTGTCAGGGCACATGTCTCAGTTGTGAGCCGGGTCCCCAGCTGAGAATGTGCAAAAGGTAACCAATGTTTCTCTCCCTTTCTTTCTTCCTTGCTTCCCCTCTCCCTAAAAATAGATAAAATCTTTTTTTTTTTTTAATTATTAAAGAAAAAGAAATATTGCAAGTTGAAAGATTTTTTTTTTTCTTTTCAATAAAGATGTTTCATTGTATTCTGGGATATCAGTATAATTATAATAATACTTAAATGTCATTGTTTACTAATTCCATCATATGTGCTAATTTTGGCTCATTTTTTCCATTAAAGTTTCTTGCTTTGGGTTGTTTTCTTGCTTTTTTAAGTAGGAAGAAAAATTTTTTAAATTGGTGAGAAACTGTCTACTGACCATATCAGGAACCAAGCTATGTTGCAAACTTTCCAAATTACAGGAAGAAGAGAGTTTTGGCAAGACAATGAGATTTGAGAAAAAGGGAGAAAAGAATTGGTGCCCTTATTTTCCAAAAGTAAGGAAAATGGAGAAGCTGAGTAACAAACCTATGTCCTCAGTTACTGATCTAGAAATACCCAGATGGGATTCTGAGCAAATTCTTTTGTGGAGTTTCTACACCTGCCATGGCGAACTGACTGTGGGAATGAGAATGTTTTCTGTTTGAACTACTTACCACTTATGCTTATAGCGCATAGAGTTAGCAGAGATTAGTTTTGCCTGTTTTATCCTTTATTTAAAGGAAAGTATCCAGTATTCTTTCATATCTGGCTTTTTAGGCTCAAAATAATGTTTCTGAGATTCATCCATAAATTGCATATAGTTACAAACTGTTCATTCTCAATGCTTGATAATAGTCTATTGTATGAATACACAAAAATGTATTTATTCATTAAGCAGTTAGCTATTTAGGTAGTTTCTGGTTTGAGGCTATCACTAATGTTGTTGCTGTAAGTATTCCAGACTACAACTTTTGATGAACATACATGTATGTTTGCATTTTATTGGGTGTATATTTAGAAGTAGAATTACTAGATTTCATGGTATGAATATTTCACTTAGGTATATCTTGTCAAATGGTTTTCCAACGTGTTTGAATAAATTTACATTTTCACCAGGACTGGGTGAGACTTCTGATTACTTCCACATTTGGCTAACCTTCATAATTTCTTACTATGGAAATCTATAGCATAATCTCTTTTGAATATGGATGCTAAAGTTCTAAATAAAAGATTAACAGCCAAAATACTGATTTATAAGAAAAGCATAACACATTATGACCAAGTAGGCTTTATTCCAAGGACACAAGAATGGTTTAAGGTCAGCAACTCCACACATAATCTACCTAGTCAACAGATTAAAGGAGAACAACACATGACCATACCAAAAGATATGAAAATTCAGCAGCTGGTCCTAATGAAAGCGCTTGGTAAAATAGGAAGTAACTTATTTAATAATATTCTTCACCAAACAACAACACAAATATTCTAAAAAACTAAATACTTAAACTATTTCAACTAAAATTAATAACAGAAATACCTGCTATCACCATTTTCACTCAACGCTATAATAGAGTTTTAGACAACAGAGATTTTAGAAAAATCTGTCAAACACTGGGGAAAAGTTAAAAAAAAATTTTTTTTTGACAGTCATCATTATATTACCAAGGAAAACTGCTGGAATTAAAGAGAAAATCTAGAAAGTATACTAATAAGTCCATTGTATTCAAGATAAATATACAGGGAAAAAATGGGCTTTTATTTATACTTAGCTTTAGAAATGGAAATAGGTTTAAAAATCCTTTCACAATAATGACTCAAAGGCAAAGAAACAAGAATACATTTAATAAAAAAGATGCAGGACTTAAGTGAAGAAACCTTGCAATACTTAGTGAAGATACAAGATCTGAACAGGAAGTGACACAACTTTCTTAGTTCTTAGAAGACAATATCATACATCAAATTCCCCAAAAAATAATCTTGTAAATGCAATTTTAAACCCTAATTGGGTAAAATGATTACAAATTTCAAAAGCAAAGAAAGGTAGCAAAAAAAGAAAAAAGAAAAAAAGAATCCAAATGTGGGCAGGCGTGTGGAGAAAGAAAAAGCCCTATCTCCTTGCCATTTTAAAGTTACTGTACACAAACATATTAAGTCACCGTCATTGAATTCATATGATATTGTCATAGGTGAAGAGAATTATAAATGAAACAGAAAGACATAATGAGGCATTTCATTATATACAAAAATTTAATATATGACAAACATGATATTTCAATTAATTGGGAAGGTAGTTTATTTACTAAAGGGTGTTGAAACAACTGGCAAACCACTTAGAAAGAAAGTAAAGTGGGATCCATCGTTTGTATTTGATACAAAAACAACTTCCAAATGGACTAAAGACAAATGTGAATACCCCTAATAACAAAAAACAAAAATAAAATGCAGAAGCCATTCTAGACTATCCATGCCACCCAGGGCTAAGGACCTTAATCAATATAGGAAACATTGAAATTTTTATATATTCACAAATGTCCATATATTGTAAAATAATATAATATACTTAACTATATACTAATATAAAGTTTTGAATGGGAAAAGGAATTATAAATATGGTTAACAGATAAATTATAAATTTGTGAAAATTTTGCAAATGAAGACAGTTTATATACAATATACAGAGAGCACTTAAAACTTTTTAAAAGATTGCAAATATGAACAAAATGCTAATAAAATGAAAAAATAAAAAATTTAAATGTGAATACAAATATAAATATGCAATTCACTTTAAGAGTAAAATCCAAATGGCTAAGTTTTCTACGGGAAAAAGTACTTATTAATGTGGTCAACAGGCATCTTACAATAGTTAGAAAAAATACTTGCAACCAAGAATGGAAAGTCTTAGTATATATAATATACAAAAAGCTCCTGCAAACTAAATAAAAAGCCAAACACAATATAAACATTGACAAAAGTACAAATAAAAAATAAGAAATGTTTATGGCAGAAGCAAGAATATAAATATTTGTGGTAGGCAGAATTCTAAGATGACTCCTAAGATCTACTGCCAGTGGGTTACTCCCATGAAGATGTTGCATTTACAGAGTGAAAAAAGCTTTGCAAATATAATTAAGGTTACTGACCAATTAACCTTAACATACAGAAATTATCTAGGTGGGCCTACCCTAGTCACATGAGCCCTTGAAAAGCAGAGAGTTTTCTCTGGCTGGTAGCATAAGGTAATACAGAGAAAGTTGAACACAAGGGTCTAATGAATTCTTGATAACCTGGAAGATGGAGGGGACCACATGCAAGGACTAGAGAGCGACCTCTAGTAGCTGAAAGTGAAGAGCCAGCAAGGAAACAGACCTCTGTCCTCCACTCACCCTGCATCCTACACTTGCAAGGAATCAAATTCTGCCAACAGAACAAAGTGACTGCTTCCCTAGGACCTTCAGCGAAGCACCCCACCTCACACACACCTTCGTTTCAGCCTCACTGGACACCAGAGAGCCCAGTCAAGCCTGCTTGAAGTTCTAACCCATAGACCTATAATTCATGGGTCTTCTTTTAAGCTGCTAAGTTGGTGGTAGTTTGTTATGCAGCAACAGAACACTAATACAATAGGTAATTTAATTATGAGTGAAATTCAAGTGACCAAAGAATGTAAGAAAAATTGTCAAGGTTTTCAGTAGTCAGGAAAATGAAAATAAAATAACACTGAGGAATCACTATACCCCCTAACAGGTTTTTTTGTTTTTAATGATACAATAGCAACTAGCATTGGGTATATAAATTGTCCCTGACTTTTTGGGAAACAATCTGACTCCAGGGACTCTTTTCCATAAACATGAAACCATCATGGTTGTGAATATGTGCACAGACACAATTACCATCATCGTAAAAATCTGGTAACAAAGTAAATGCCTATTGATTATGGAAGAGGTTTAATAAGTCATCATCATCATAGAGTATTAGACAGCATTAAGAAGAATGAAAAAGAGCTCTGAGATACACTTTCTCATCATATGTCGGATGAGAAACGATGCAGAAAATATACATAATCCAATTTATCTAAAACAAACTAACCCACCAGAAAGAACTCATTTTAATTATAAAATTGTGTATTAGGAAATTCAAAAGAAAGCTACATGTGTATAGACTTATAAGGTGCTCACAATACACATAAAAATTTAAAAGTTGTAGAGTAATGGGTAGAAGACAAAGCCCCGTATGTAATATGTGTGTGTGTGTGTATATATATATATACATATATATATTTGTATGAACAATAATAAAGATACAATATTGGGCTATTACAAGGGAGGTGGGAGTGCAATGGGATGATGGGTTTATTAGCTTTGCATTATGCATTTTATTATTTCATTTATTGCTCTTTTGTGTGCTGTAAATTGTATTATTGTTAACTTGCATCATTCTTACAATCAGAAAAAAACATAAAATCATCCCCCTCCCGGTTGGTTTTACCTCAGCACTCATCACTAATATTCTATTTTAATTACATTATTTGTTGTTCCCTGCCCACTGACCCCCACTGGAATGTAAACTACATCAGGTAAAGAATTTTGTTCACTGCTGAACACCAGCACCTAGAACTGTCAGGCACTCAAATATTGAGAAAAGCAATATTTTATGTGTAACTTCTTCAGAGCTACTCTTGATACTCATTTAAACCTCATTTCTCTTAAAAACCTGATATGCTTGCCCTAGCTGGTGGCACAGTGGATAAGGTGCCGACCTGCAGACCCAAAGGTCACTGGTTCAATTCCTAGCCAGGGCACATAGCCAGGTTGCAAGCCAGGTCCGTAGCTGGAGGCAGGAGAAAGGCAACCATACTTTGATGTCTCTTTCCCTCTCTGCCTCTCTCTCTTACCCTCTCTCTGAAAATAATAAATAAAATAAAAATTTAAAAACCCTGATATGCTTGAAGCTATCAGGAGTTCGACAGAATCACATGACAAGACATCTGCATTCAGGGAGTGAATAATTATTTGTTGAATGCTTACTACTGCCTAACATTTTACCAGGTGTTTTGTTCTCAAACCAATCGAATTAGGTAGCTCTATAATTCCTATTTCTTGGATGAGAATCAACTCTGAAGAGTCACTCATTCATAATGTCATAGGCAATAAATGTATTCAGGGCCAAAATCTTGTTCTTTCCTATGTGCTGTGTTGATCTTAAAAGAATCCTGTTTAAAAAAATTTTTTTAATTTACCTACTATCTACGTTTAATATTACTTTGAGGTTTATTTAGCTGAATATTTCATACTTAGAATCCAGGGTTCTATTGATAACTCTATTAACACATTGTTGACTGGCAATTTTATACAAGCTAACACAAGTGCAAGCATGAGTTTGTGTAGCAAACTACATCCATCTGTTCATGAAGATTTTAAAAGGCATCTGATTGCGAAATAGCTTTACTCTAACCTGTTGATTATACTACTGAAGCAATTAAGCCGTGCAGCTCAAGGCCCCAAGCCACCTAGGTGCTGAACCAAAACACAGAACTACTCCTGAGTGAGTTCAAAGTCGTTAGGGTAATTCCCATCAAATCAAGACCTCAAGCAACCCTGAGAACATTCTGAGGGATGTTATCCCAGATTCCTCAACTTCAAAGCAAGCTCCTCAGAGGAATACCTTTCTTGACAAGCTTTTATTGGAGGAGCTTCCTTCATCCTTGGAGGAAAAAAGCCTGTCAGGAATAGCAGGGCCACCTGACGGTTGCAAGAAGAGTGGTGGACCTGCTCTGGGCCAATGTCAAGGTAGGTTTAGGCTCCAGATGAGGGATCAGAGGCCAGCAGGGTGGTGTGTTGGGAAGGTTAGAGAAAGAGTGGACACCATGCAGGGCTTGGAGGCAACTCCTTGTCCCCCATAGGCTTTGCTCGGTTCCAATGCAGGCAGGAAGAGGGTGCTGCCTTGGGCATTGTTGCTACCTGCAGGTGAGGTCCCAGTTCTCCTCACTTTAAGGTACAGACAGACCTCAACCTTAGAATCTGCTCCACAGACGTAAGTATGCACACTCGCGATTGCATAGGGACTGGCAGACTGGCAGGGATTATTTTGGTCTTTGGTGAACTGTACAGATTTAAAAGAGTTGGAAATGTGTTTCCTCAACCAACAAGTATTCACTGAGTACTTCCTATATGGTAAGGCACCAGGAGAGGTGCTAAGAGGTATATATGAAGTCTGTCTCAAAAGTATCGGCAGCACAAAGTTTCATATTGACATTGGCTTGATACTTCCAGGCCAGGCCTCGTATATTAAAAATAAAAATAAGGTTCCTGCCTCAAGGAGCTTATATGTAGAGACAGAAACAAACAAATAGCCATTATCTTTTATTTTGTTAGCTGACAAGTGAGCAGCACTTAGTATGTAAAATCTGAGTTGAGGATGGGGTAGCATTCTGAATAAAACTCATTACACTATGGGCTACCCATGCATCAAAATCCCACAATACTTTAAAATATGTGAAATAAACAATCTTCCTTGCCAATTTTTGTACTCCCAAATGTCTAACAAAAAATCAAACAAAATAAAACTTTAATGTTTATTTGCAGAGGCTAACAGTATAAAACTTACATCCAGGGCACAAACCTTGCCTGGATCTATACATAATCTTCAAGTTCAGAAGTAAAATCATTTCTGTCTCCAAAAAGCAATGTTTCTAGAGAAAAGTCTGCTTACAAGCTTTATTGTTTTTTTAATGGGAATAATTAATGTATAGTCTTCAGTATCCTCCAGCAATGGGAAATAGGAGCTTACTGTCTTGCTTGTCCAAAGGGCTAATCAAAAAGGAATAAATTCAGAATGTTTGAGTTGGGAGAAAGTTTGATTTCTCTGACCCTGAGACAGGTAAGGAAATTGCAAAAGTACTATTCCATTGAAGAACAAAACTTTCATTCAGGTAAACTGTTATATGTTCAGTTGTACCTACATACTTTTAAAATCTGTGAATGGCAAATTGGCAGAATTTAAACTCCTTAGCTTTCAGGGCAACACTACTGTTAACATTATTCACATGGTGTATGTGCTGTATCTTAATATTCCATTCATTTTAACATGCATCAAGTGCATACGGCTCTGTGTTTAGTACAGAACTATTGCTTTTCGGTCAGCAAAATGCTGAGACATTTACTGCATGTTGAGCATTGGGTGTGCGTGTGACGGGAGTGTCATTTATCAACGATGGTCAAAAGATGTGAGCCCATCGAGTTTTCTGAAATGCACCTTCAGTAGAATTACTCCATGGATTAGGATATCCTGAAATACGTAGGTTCAAGTCTGTAGAAAGAGATGTAAACGGGCATTTTTTTAATGCTTTTAAAAGCAGTCAAAACCATTCAAAACAGAACTGATCCTATAGAAATGATTCCCCTGTCTTCATAAGATTATCACTTGGCCACATGAGGGTATTTCTTACATGTCTGGTCTTCATTCTGATGTGCAGGTAGCCTAGCATACCTGGGCCTGTGTTAATACAGCTTCCTAAAATGTAGTAAGAGATACGCTGTCTGACACTTTCACCAGGGGGCTTGAAGAGAATTCTGACACATTTCCTAAAAACCTTTAGATAACAGGAAGCAATGACAAGTTAGACATGGAATCATTCCCTTTCAGATGTCAAAAGGACCTTAAGGGCTAGGTTTCCAGGCCATTTAATGAGCAACAGGAACCCTGGCTGGTGTGGCTCAGCAGACTGAGCACCAGCCTGCAAAACCAAGGGTCACTGGTTCAATTCCCCATCAGGGTGCATGCCTGCGTTGCAAGCCAGGTCCGTAGTTGGACGCAGGTGAAAGGCAACCATGCATTGACATTTCTCTCCCTCTCTGCCTCCCTCCCTTCCCCCCTCTCTAAAAGTAGTGAATAAAATCTTTATTAAAAAAAAAAAAAAAGCAAGGAGACAACGGGTGGTGGGCTTTTCCTTCTCGGTGTGGTACCTCCTTCTCCACACTTATCCAAGCCATCCAGCACCCAAAGTAAATTTATGATGAAATTTCTTTTGCTCTAAGTTCATCTTGTTTATGAAAAATTTCTGCCCTGGTCCCACTCCCATAAAGTAACTGAACGTTAGTACACGTCAACATTGCAGCACATTTTATGTCACATTTTTACAACTCATGTTTAACATGAAATTTTGTAGCTTTTAATTCAGTGTTTCGGTATGGAATTCTCATTTGTGGGTGATGGGTGTCCTTACCATCACCCTTAATTTGATCTATTATATGAGGTAATTCAAAAGTTATCTTTGGTTTGAGGTTATAGATTGGGAACCCGGTACACGCACTGCATCTTACAAGGGCATGAGAAACTTTGGCACATGAATTAATAAATACTAACTCTAGTACTCCAAGAGCCATTTAACAGATGTTTTACTGCGGGTTCTCCTTTACATCACTGGATTCATTCTCTCTTTAAAGAGGCACGCAAGAAAAGTAAGTGTGGAGTTTGGCATCTGGACCAGTCTTCATGTAAGGTGAATGGCTAAGTCACCAAGGACAAGGTAATTTTCTATGAAATAGCCTCTTCCAATTGGCAGTCTATGGCTGATTTTGTTTACCCAGATATTCAGATCCATCTTCTGACCGAAACCACCTCACCTTGAGTCTAATAACAATTAGCAGACAGACAGGGATTAGGGCTTTGCAAGATCTAAGTGAAATCTGAGGGTTTTTTGTTTGTTTTTTAGTGGATTTTGGACTGTTTTGTTTGTGCTAGTAGAAAAAATAACATTAAAATTTGTATTGCAGAAAATGTCAATCCAATGCTTTCAGTTGTAGGCAGGGCTCCTCCATAGAACTGGGAGTGCTCCGCTCATTGTAAACTGAGGTGTAACTGAGAATTAACAAACTGAGGGAAACTCCACGGCTGCAGTGCTGGGTTAGGGTGCAGCCTGACTCCCCACTTCCCTAGGGTATACCCTGCGTGCTGCAGCAATTGTGGGGCTCCTCCATTGTTCAACCTTGGGAAGCCCAATGCAAGTCAGAATACCACCCTGAACCTGGGCCAACCCCAGCGGTCTCTACCAGCCCATGAAAAACTTGGGAGTCCTGTTGACCTTTGGAGCTAGGTTACAAAGGACAGAAGAACAGTGGATAGTTTCAAAGACACCAGAAGGGGTATATCTTTTAAATTCCTTACAGTATTGTGACTCCAGGCTGGAACAAACCCTTTGTGAGTTCTGGGCAGGGAAGCCTTTGAAAATAATGTTGATTTGAAGAAGCAAAGGAAAGGAGAAGAAGAAATAAGAACATACTAAATTTATATGCATGTGTATAATTTTTAAAAATTATGTGGCTGAACATTTGAGGAGAAGAAACCTGTGTCCCTGAAAGTATTGATGATCCAATCTTAGGCAGTATTTTTGTTTCACTGGCTTTCCAAAGGCCCAAACTCTCGATAAGGACAAACTCATCCACCAATCTCATTCTCACAATAAATTAATTAAAACTGGTTATTTTGGATTTATATCTACTTTGTCTAATACCCTTTTATTTCTCTGTACCCCACTATTAGTCCCCAAAATAACAAAATCAGGTTGTATTAAAATATTTTTAACTGTAAATACACTAAATTCCAAATCTGACAAATATTCATGAGACACCTATAGCATATTATCTATATTTGTATACTTTATTTAAAAACAAATAATACACTTCGAACCACCAAAAAAGGAAATCTTAATTAGCTTACCCATACCCTGAATTTACAAAAGAAACTTCTTGCACCACAAAAATTAGCATTTGGATTAATTTACATTAATTGATATTATAACTAATTTTTTAAATACCTGAAGATCAAACAATCTGGCCCAGGGTTCACCAGTTGGGGGTGTGTGTGGAGAAAAGGAGTTATTTAGGAGTCTGAACTGATGATGCCCTGAGGTCAGCTCTAGTAAACGGAAGTTGAGAACACAGAAAATAATCAATAGATTTTAGGATAACAAAGAAGTGGTTCCCTCTTGAACAGTTACTAGATCATATAGTTGGGATGGGTGCAGGGGATAACTCTTACTCTGGATTGAGAACAGTATGTGGAGAAGGGGGTTGCATTTGCTTCTCACAAGAGGCAACTTTAGCCAAACAATGAGAAAATGTAGGGAGGAAGGTATGCGACACACTGAAGACTTTCTGGTCGCTGACAACACCAAGTGAAGCAGACCTCTCCAAGTCAACTAAAATACCCTTCTCTAAGACATTTTCAGGGAGGAGTTAACATACGAACCAGGGAAAAATCACTTTACATAAACAAGGCACTCACTGGTTCACAGCCTGTTAAAAACCCAGGCAGACATTACAGTTGACCTAAATTAAATTAACTTTCTAACTTGCATCAGAGGGATAACAAACATGTGGTCCCAGTTAAATCAAATCTAAAGCCTGATTAGCAAAGTTTCAGAAAATTTTGACCCCTAAGCGTTTCTTTAGGAATACTGCTAGAATAAATAAAGTGGGATCTAGGGATCTCTGTTCGGTCTAATATTTGTTTAAAGAATTAAAAAAAAAAAAAGCAAACAAACAAACAAAAAAACCTGATGCAATTTGTTAAAATACATCGTTAACCTCTGTCCCTTACACTGACATGGAAACCCAGTCGGATAATGAATATGGCCAATTAAAAAGCCTTCAGCCCTGGCTGGTAGCACAATGGATAAGGCGCGCCGGCCTGCAAACCCAAAGGTTGCAGGTTCAATTCCCCAGCCAGGGCACATAACCAGGCTGCAAACCAGGTCTCCAATCAGGTCTGTGGCTGGAGGCAGGTGAAACACAACCATACATTGATGTCTCTCCCTCTCTGCCTCTCTCCCTTCCCCTCTTTCTAAAAAATAATGAAATAAAATCTTAAAAAAAAAAAAAAAAAGCCTTCAGTGGCAAGTCAAAATTATTTCAGTCATTTACCAATAACCTCTGTCTTTAAACACGGCTGTTAAGTCTTCTAGAACTTCCCCTAAAATGAATTTTGGGAACTGATATCCTTCATAAAAATATACATATAATTTCTGTCAACAACTACTTTTGTACAACCTGAGTCCCAGTGTCCAACACTTAAAGGTCAGTAATTATATAAATAGCTAACAAATGACAGTAATGGAGGCAACTAAAAGTAAAATCAATGATTACATACTTAATAGCCTTGAAATAGCTTTCAAAGAATAAAGCAAGCTGAAGACAATTATACTGAGAGCTCTTTTTCCATATAAATTCAGTAATAGTTTGGCTCTTGGTTGAAAACATCACACATATTTACCAATCAGATTAACTATCTCAACTAGCAATATTAATGTCAAGATCTAAGCACTTTGAAAAGAAAATCAAAATTAATTTTAAGTCTTTCAATCTGATTGGTGATATCTATGTTCAATATAACTTAAATGACAAAGCCTGAGAAAAGCACCAACATAGATTTTTAAACTGCATCCGATCATCATTTCAGATGTCATAAAGATCTGCTTTAGTTAAAATGGCAGCAATGACGAAGAGGTAGATATGAAAGATGCCATTTAATACTATTCTTAGGCAGAATTTTAACTAGTTCTGATGTTTATCTAAAAATAATTTTTACTAGTTGAATCTTCATTACATAAAAACTTCATGACATGCTCTAAGGGGGAAATCTATGAAATACTAAAAAAAGTGAATTTTTAAAAATTACATTTACTTGAGAGCCCATAATTTTGATGAGCCAGTAATTTCTCCTTTCACCTGAACCTGACGATAATGAAATAAAGAGTTACTTTCTGCACTACTAAAATATTTAGGAATTCACATTCAAAATTCTTGGAAAGAACAAACGGTACTCAGAAGAGCACAAAGACCATGCATGAAATGTCCCCTGAAATCCTCGAAGTTGAGCAGATACATTAAAAAGACGTTATGGTCACAAATCAGGACCTTCACAGATTGGGGTATGCACACACACAAAGCACACACACTTACTCTTTCTCTCTCTCCCCCTCCCCTCAAAACTCGATCCTCATCCTCACTGTAAGGCTGCATTTGTATTTTCTTAAAGGCACCTCTCATTCGATAGCTATTGCCTTCTTGATGATACCTGTTTTGTTAAAGATCCTGAAAGTTTGATGGAAATCGTTCAGTACTGAGAATGGAATATTTTTCAATTCACATTTAAATAGCCAAGTTTTCTTACATTCAGATTTTAATAAACTAGAATGACAGTCTTTAAAACAAGCATGCTAGCCTATAATGAATATAGTATTTACAGTAATTTAAACATTTAGAACTATATATATTATACTGCAAAAGCGAACGGCACAACACTCATCATACTCATCATTAGCTGCTGTGTACACTACCTCCAAAAATGAAAATACAAAACAGTAAAATGCACCTATGGTTTTATATATATAATCTATATATATAATATGTATATATTATATATATTTTACAATATATATAATATATATTTATAAAATTTACATACATCTTAGACATTCAAATAAATCTTCATCTTCTCCAAAATTTATAGCAAGAATACTGAAGGAATGAAAGTCAGATAAACAAAAAATTTCTCACAAATTTCATTATCAGTAATGCAGCTCAATTTCTCCCCTATTAGTCATAATGAAAATGATTATAAAAGCTAAATACTTTGCATAACTAATTACCGTTTAATGGCCAAAGTTGATAAGCCTATTCAATAGAAAAATACTGAAGGTCATTATATCACTTATGTTAAATATCAATCTATGGTCCGAGAAGCAAATGAACTCCATATGACAGCTGAGTTTTGAGAAGGGTACTGCAAGCTCCCAGAGGTGTATCCACGGCATATGAAAATAAGGCAGGAACCCACATCTCTTGATGATTTTCATACTATTCCAACACATTTCATCCAAAATATTTACAACCAAGCCCTAATGAAAGCCTTTCAGTGACTGTTCAAATCATGATTTGTGTGTGTGTGTGTGTGTGTGTGTGTGTGTGTGTGTGAACTTTGTTTGCCATTTCAATAAGCTGAAGGAAAAACCAGGTATGTGTATATGCTTCTATCTGGTTGGAAGGCAGCTTTGGCTCATTGCTAGGCTGAGGTCACAGAGTGCTCACAGAGAAGGACCTCTGGTTCTGTGTACAATCTCCAGAGGCACAGCACTGGCTTCCTAAAGAACTTGCAACAGTCCCATTATCTACACTACAGTCTATATAGCTCATGGTTCTTTTTCACTCACCAGTGGGAAAATTTCAACTGTGAGGTATAAAATGCAGGTGAAGAGAAAGTCTTGGTTTTGAGAATTTCAGTGACATAAATAAAGAAGGTACTAAAGACCTTTACCTGGTAAAACAATAGTTTCATAGTTGTCCATCACAAATATGCCAAAGGCAAGCATCTGGCTAGAATTTTCCAGTATCCTTCTACAAATGTTAGGCTAGCAACACCTTTACTTTGCTCTGGGAAGAACCAGGAGAGAAATTCACCAAACACAATGTGGTGAATTCTGTATCTGCCCCGAAATATAAACATTCACCAGGTATGTAGCTCAGTTATGACATGGTGGCTCATGTCCAGGTCAATCCACTTGATTATACAAGAGTCCCTTAAGCCCACTGTTAACAAAAGCACACATGAAACGACAAGGTAGCTGTGTCAAAATATTAAAGCATATCTGTGTATCAACCAAGCAAATTTAGCATAGGTCCTTAACTTTAAAGAAAATTTGCCTGTGTACTGAAGAATCCTAGAAGCAAACAAGCAGAAATTTCAAAGAAATAATTGTCAATTATTATCCACATCAACTCCAGACTAATTCTGCAAGGAGTACACACCATCAGAAGCGCAATTGTTATGACAATGGAATACGCAGGGAGTAGGAATGCAGGAATTGTATTAAAAAGTTAAAATATTTATGGATATGGATGTTTTCCAAAAGTTTGAGAGCCTATTATATATACGTTTTGCTGAAAAGTTGGACATTAGTAATTTATTTTTAATTTCTAGATTGGTCTCTGGCATTCTGAATAAACAAGAGTGTGTAAAGAGAGGCAAGAGTTGCAGGGATGAGGCCTGTACACCAGGTGCAGAGAGCAGGACATGTGGATCCCAAGAGCTGACAGACCATGTGTTGGTCAGAGGCAAGCAGGTCAGTGAAGCCTGGTCCTTTAAGATACGGTTTTCCCTGGAAACAATATTGATTCATTGCCCATTAAAACATGCTGTGTTTTAAATTAAGTAATGGATGAGGGGTAGGGAGAGGGAAAGAGAGAGAAAACTATTCAATATTATACACTGAACCAGCCATTCCATCCAGATATTTAAGAGGTTCTTCTTATTAGAGAGGCTAACAGAGGACTTCTGGAGTATAAAACATTTGCTTTATTTAGTATGTCTGCAAGAGCAGCTGACTGAGATTAACCATATCCTTTGAACTGTTAAAACATAATTATAAACTATTTTTTGGTAGGTGTCAGATAATTTGAATATAAGAGACAAAAAGAAAGAGCAGAGGGATCTTCTGAAACATGGTTATGTGGGTTTTGATGAGTACTTGCAAATAACTACCATCTTTTCAACCACTGAAGTTAGGATTTTATCAATATGAAATAATCACTCTGATACTATAAATATTGCATGAATTTTAAAATTAATAGAAATTATTATAAAGATATGCCCTGCTTGCCCTTAAAAATAAACAGAATCTTATACCTAAATAAAGTTAAATACTTTAGTAAAGGCAGGTTCTAGCAACTATTCATAATGTCGAGTGTTTCTGACAATTAAACTTCAGAATGGTACCAAATCCACTTTCAAAAATGTAATACAATATAGATATCTGCTTACAAACGGAATCGTTTAGCATTTCTGAATACTAACGTATTTAACATATTATTGCATTTCTTTTCTTTTTCCTAATAGGTAAAATGCTTTGCCAGGTGCTTTATGTGACCAGCTGAAAGGAGAGCTAAATTAAAAACTTATTTTAACACTGTCTGGTCATTATGCACATAGGGATTAGTTCAGTAGATGTGGTAGGATTAATGTTTTGACTCCCTAATGTGTTAACAATTTCTCAGGGGAGAACTAGGTCTAAATTTCTGCTCTTCCTCTTCTCATTCCCAGTCATCAAGCTTTTCAATTGTCCCTTATAGTGCGCCCCATTTGCTCAATAGGGGACAAGCTAAACCTTATGTTCGCTCAGGCCTGCCTAGCGAATTACAACAACTTTGGAAATAAAAATTCCTATTTTGGGAAAAAATTTGAAACAGTTTTCAGGTTCACAGATTCAGCTGAGCTCGCAGCAAACTGGACAAACCTTAGTTTTAGAAAACAGTGTACGAATTGCAAAACTATACTTTTAACAAATGTTCTCTGTGCTCCTTCAGCAGAACAAATGGACAAAAGGGGTTGATCCTTGCCCTGGTCTTCTGTATCTCTTTTGTGCAGTCGATTATATAAAGAGCTAGAAGGTGAAGAAGCTGTATTCTGTCATACAAAGACTTTAGCCAGTGCATCAGCCCCAGCACTGGCTATATAGCATTTGGATGGGTGGAAAGCTACATCATGAATTGATTCTTCAAACTTTTTCCGATGCGCTGTGAACTCTTGGATACATGTCTTACTTTCTAGGTTCCATAAACGTATTGAACAGTCATGACCTATATCAAAAGAAAAAAGTTTAAAGAAAAAATTACATTAATGTGAAAATGGTAAGAATAAATTAAAAAACCCATAGTTGATGTACTTACTGCCAGACATCAAGTACAGGCCATTTGGATCAACTGCTAAACTTGTAACAGCTTCTAGGTGGGCTACCATTGAATGGATCAGTTTGCCTTTGGAAAAAGAGATTGTTACTCTTTATTAATAGTTCTCCAGTCATCCCTCCCATATACTTACTGCATTAATAGCTTTTTTTGTATTAGCTAAAACAACAGCATTTCTCTCCATTCTAATCATGGTAATGATCGGAAACAAAAGCTAAAATTCCAGGTAATATTTTTGTTTTCAATCGCAATACAAGTTTACAAGTCGGTAAGCCATGTGCATTAACTAGAACTCAGACTTTAATCACCTACTACTTTGTATCCTGTAGCTCCAGGCAAATTATATGGATTATGTGAACAGAAGAGACTGAGACAAAGACAAAAACAAGAGGGAGAAAACCTGGCCACGACTTTGGCTGAAGCAACATATAGAAAGAGCTTAAGGATATTACATTACTCATCACTCACAGCTAAGCAAAGTCAGCAAAAGTCAACATATTTACAAAGCCAGTTGCAAACACTCAGGTGAATATGACTGCTAACAGTTTTTCTCCTAGCACAGCTCTTCATGAATTTCCTTTAGACTAGTGAAATGTAATCCAATAAAAACTGGGAAAGCTCCAATTCAAATCAATCAGGAGCAAATAGTCAGGATTATAATGCAGAAAAGATTAGTCAACGGAAAAATTAATAAAATAAAACCAAATGACTCAGAGGTTTTCCATCTGAACACTAAGGCTATTAAAAAATTCAACAATTTCAAACAAAATGAAATGGTCCTATGCCTCTACTTTTACTTTCCTCCAATATATTCACAGCGAAAGATCATTTTTGTTGATATTTGAATAAAACTTTCTTTTTTTAAAAAAAGATTTTCATATTTCAAGAGAGAGAGAGGAAGGGAGAGAGGCAGAGAAACATCAATGTATGGTTGCCTTTCACCTGCCTCCAGCAGAGGACCTGGCTTGCAACTGGTTATGTGCCCTGGCTTGGGAATTGAACCAGCAACCTTTGCGTTTGCAGGCCTGCGCTTTATCCACTGAGCTACCAGCCAGGGCCTTGAATAAAACTTTCCTGTGTGCTTGGTGATAACCCTGACTCCAGGACAAAATATAGCATATACTTATTAGTATTAAATAAATCCAAATGACTATCAGGATAAGTAGTTCTTAGCTGATTTTTGCTTTAACGAGAATCAATTTTTAATAAGTATGTACCTGTATTGTTATCATAGAATTTGATGTGCCTGTCTTCATGAGCAGTGATACTGATGGGAAGAGTAGGATGACTGATGACTCTATTTATTTGGCAGGAAGAGTTGGCTGCTTCAAAAGAAAAAAATTAAAAACAATACAAATTAGTCAAAGCTACCATTTCTTCACACAAAAGAGAACTAAATACTCACCTAAGAAACTAAAAAAGTAAATGACGTGACTTTAATTTGTTTTTAGTTCATTTACTCTGCAATTGTGTTCATAATTTCAATGTCAGGAAATGAGAACTGCCTGAGCAATATTATACAGACAAATCGAGAGGTACTGAAGAATTAGAATTTCCTTTTCCACCACCTGCTATCAATGGGTGCCACTTAGGTCTTGGCCTAGACATTACTTCTCAAACTTAAATCTCAACTATTTCTAGGTAAAGAGCTTTCTATCACACAGTTATCATCTAAAAAGATACACATAACAAACAGAGCTTCATAACACTTTAACTTTCTCTTTTCATCATAACAGAAATAGTCATTTGACAATCTAACATGTTTGGAATTTTAAAACAGCATCCCAAAAGTACTGTGCACTACTTAACAGTTTTCAAAGAGACTGCAATTATATACACAATGGGACAGACAGGCCACATGTCATTAAACCCTTATCACACTGAATAAACCAAGGTCCAGGAAAGCTATGATTCCCCCAAAATCATGTAACAAAGCCAGTAGCTATTCTAATTTCTACACCTATCCCAACCAGATAGCTCATGCAAATCAGACAACTGCTAAAACTGGTACCCATATTATCACAAGTTCCTCCTGAAAGCCTTTTAGCAAAAGAAACTCAGTAAGAACTTAAGTTTAATTAATAATTTCTGTTAAGAAATTGCAAAGGTTACAAAAGGTCCAAACAAAATAATTCTGTAGTATCTTCTTCACAAGCTGAAAAATTACTTCCTAACTTCATATATTCAATAAGAAGCTTCAGATTTGGGATTCTGAGAGGCACAACTTGACATGGATTCTAAATAGTAATGAACTGTGTCAAATTATATTATTAATATAAAATTAAGTTGACTTAAAAAATCAAATTATAAGAAATGAAAAATATTTTATATTTAGAATATTTTCTTCAAACAAAATTCAAAATATTTGGCATAAAATTGCCTTGACTCATCTTTGAAATAGTTCAAATGCTATTTCCAATAGTATAGTAATAAATATATATAAACTTAACCTGAAGACTTAAAAATCAATTGTAAATCATTATATTCTTCTAAGTAATGTGTTCTGTGATTTAGTTAACAGAAGACTTTATAATCACAAGTATTTTTCATAGGTGACTCTAGTAGTTATAAGTTTAATGAAGTTTAAAAATTGACCCAAACACAGACTACTACTGCAAGGCTACTATACGTACTCATACCGACGCTGGATTCTAAGGTAAGAACGCGTTGCTGTGTCTCCATGTTAAAAATGCTTGTATAGCCTTTGCTGAATGATGCCACCATATGGCTCGGGTCACTGCTCACTAGATCCACAGAAGCAGGAATTCCCAATTCTAAAAGAATCAGAATGTATTCAAAGAGAATAATAATTAAAGGGGAAACCTAACAGTGTGTTTAAAATACAGCAAAACAAATGGCAGCATGATTTCCTTAAGAAATAAACGAGTCTTGACATTAAGATAAGAATTTGCCATTCAATGGCAATTATTTATTTCCTTTTACCCTAGTCTGTTTTCATTACTTACATGATCAGCACATCTTCTACTTGTTACTTGGCTAATACATATGTGGAATGTAAGCCTTTATCCAAAAACTAAATGGAAAACATGTATGGACTACAAGTTTTGCTGCTTCTGCCTCAATGTGGCATCATAAGTATTCATTACTTTAAAGGCCTATCTCAAGGCCCTAGCCTGAAAACCCAAAGATCGCTGGTTCGATTCCTAGCCAAGGCACATATCCAGGCTGTAAGCCAAGTCTCCAGCCAGGTCTGTAGCTGGAGGCAGGTGAAAGGCAACCATACATTGATGTTTCTCTCCCTCTCTGTCTTTCTCCCTACCCCTCTCTCTAAAAATAATAAAATATTTTTAAAAAATAAAATAAAGGCCTATCTTCTATGAAGAATTCTAACTTATCAACAACATGGAATTTAAGCATTAAATATGAAGATATCAAATGAAGAATGTGCCCTGGCTGGGTAGCTTTGTTGGTGAGAGCCTGACCCCAATATGCCAAAGCTGCAGGTATGATCTCCATTCAGGGTTCGCACGCACACACACACACACACACACACACACACACACAAGAATTAACCAATGAATGCGCGGAACAACAAATCTCTCCCTCTTCTGCTTTCTCTCCCTTCCCCCTTCTTCTCTGTACAAATCAATAAATGAAAAAAAATTTTAATGAAGGAAACTCATCAAAATGTAAGTCATCACAACTCAAGAATAAAAAATGTATTTTTATTTATCATCTAGAATAGGCAAAACTTGGTTAAAACTTGGCACTTACTTATAAACATAAAAAAAACAATGATATGTACATATGAATATAATTTTATTTTTTCATTTGGTTCGAAAAGCTAAAGCAAACTAAAGAGTGAAAAAAATGTATATATTATAGAAGATATATTATGGCAGGCACACAAATAAAGTGCTTAAACAAATTAGCCACCAAAAAAATGCAAATTTAATCACAATAAAACACTATTACATACCCATTAGAATGGTTAAAATTAAATAGGCAAAACACCAAATGTTACTAATTAAGGATGTGAACAGCTGGAATTCTCCCACATTGCTGTCAGTGGTGTAACATGGCATAACCACTCTACAAAAAAGAAAGTCTGGCAATATCACATAAGGTTAAACAAACAATTCTACATCTAAAGACTAGCAATTCTACTTCTAGGTCTTTACTTAGAAGTAGAATATATGAATATTCAATGCAGCTTTGCTCAAAATAGTCAAAAACTGGAAACAGGGGGCCCAAACAAACAAAAAAACAACTGGAAACAATCCAAAAGTCCATTAAGAGGTAAATATACATATGGTAGTTTAACGAAATAGTATTAAAATAATATAAATTATTGATACTATAAGGATGAATCACAGGAACATTATAGTGAGAGTAAAAAGCCAGATACAAAAAGAATACACACTGTATGATTTAATTTACATGAAGTTTTCGAACAGGCAACACGAACTTATGATGAAAGAAACTCTCACTGGGTACCTCTGGGTGGGAATGAGGAGAGGGTATTAACTGAGAAGAACAGAGAAACTTTAGGGAGTTGAAGAAAATATTCTATATCTTGATCCAAGAGCTATGCATTTGTCAAACTCATTAGAAGGTGTCCCTATAATCTGGATTTTACTGTATACAAATTATATCCCAATTAAAAAAAATTATTTTAAAGATTTTATTCATTATTTTTAGAAAGAAGGGCAGGGAAAGAGGAAGAAAGGAAGAGAAACATCAATGTATGGTTGCCTTTCACCTGCTTCCAGTTGGGGATCCAGCTGGGGACCCGGCCAGAGATCTGGCTTGCAACCTGGGTATGTGCCCTGGCTGGGGAATTGAACCAGTGACCTTTGCGTTGGCAGGCTGGCGCCTTATCCACTAAGCTACCAGCCAGGGTTCAATAAAAGTTTTTAATGTGCTCTTTCACCAAATACTATGTTTTAAAAACTTACATGTAAGCTCAAAATTGAAATAAACATTTTTATTATTTTGGAAACCATTCGAATTAAATTTAAACAGTAAGAGTTCCTGGAATCATTTTATTTGCATGTTTCTTTTTAAAATAAGACATAATTTAGAACTTTATAAAATAATCAGTCAACTAATTTAAGAAGTACGTACCTTGATTATCACCGAACACGCTCAAGGCTGGTGCTGCCTGAGCCGCATTCCACAGGCGGAGAGTGCCATCAGCTGAGCAGGACAGCAGCCGCTGGTGTGCTGCGCTGTAAGCCAGACCCCAGACTGCATCTGTGTGGCCCAGCAGAGGGCCTCGCAGAACAGAAGGATCTATAAGGAAACAGCAAGAATGTAAAAGCAGGAAAAGAAATACAACCTGTAACGGTACTCAGATTCCAGAGAAAATAAAGAGGACCTGGTAATGGTTTAAAATAGGCTTCCTACCACCATCTATTATTCTTTCTGAAACACTGCAGTAATGAGTAACAGGCTTGGAAGTATGCAAATGTAGAGTTTAAAATTTATAAATTAAGATAAAGCACCCATTTTTCTCTTAACAAAAATTAGGCATTTCATTCGCCCTCTCTTTTTCCCTCCCATTTGTCTAGATATATTAAAGAGCACGTTAACACAAATATTGTTTGAACTGAACCTATTTCAAGAAATCACAACTCATATTCCCTGAGGACATGAACAGAGAGACCCTTCTATTCTCCAGCTTCCTTCAGCACGCTGAACAGATTCCTCAGGACACTTACCCGCAGTACCATGAATGACAGTTCTTCCTGAGGCCTCTGACATGATGGACATGAACTAGACCTACAGGAACCTCCAAATTCTCAAATAGCAGTAACTGACATGAATGCTGTGCATGTGTGTGTGGGAGGGGTGATGGTGGGAGAAGGCAGGGGGGTGGTCACTTAGCACTGTTTCATGATAAAAATTAAAATGGAAACTTTATTAATCCTCACAATGATCCTGTGAAGTGGTATTCAAGATGGCTCACAGATATGAAGTTCAAAATGTTACTCACCTATATACCATAAAGCAGGGGTGTCAAACTGATTTTCACCAGGGGCCACATCAGCCTCATGGTTGCCTTCAAAGGGCTGAATGTAATTTTAGGACTGGATAAACGTAACTACTCCTTAACAGTTAAGTGAGCCAGATAGAAACAAGGTGCTGGGCTGGATAAAACAAGGTGGAGGGCTGGATTTGGCCCATAGGCCTTCTGGTTTGCCACCTGTGCCCTAAAGTATGTACTGAAGACATACTGTGTAATAGGCACTATGCTAGATACTGGGGCCACACAGATGATTAAGACACAATGCCATCCTTGTCTTCAAAACACAACGTGCTAAATTAGTATGACAGAGTGAGAAACACCAGTAACAAGGAAAGTAACAAAGATGAATGAAAGCTTCTGAGAGAGAATGGCACCTAGAGTGTCCAGATGTTGGGCAAAGAATAGAAGAAAGTCATTCCTGATTAAAAAAGGCGGCACCTACAAAATCACAGTAGGAAAAACAGGCCCGATATGTGGGGAAATAAGCAACTCATTACTACTGTAGTATGAAGTCTGAGGCAAGTAGTGGATGAGATGAGAGGGGCTTGTATATGGTAAGATTTCTGACATACTGAGATACTTAGGAATTATCCTGGAAGCAGCAGGGACCAGTGGAAGGTTTCCCAGGGGCAGCAGGGCGAATACACATTTAATAAGGTAACTTTGCAGGGGAAACAGACTGAGCAAGATTAAGATGAAGGTGAGGGCACCGTTTCAGGAGACTAAGAGTGACGATGAAGAACCAAACAAGGGCAGCAAGTGGTAAAAGAGCAAGAGTAAATACAAAATACTAGGAATGACAATGAAAAGACTAAGTATAATTAATAAGGGGTGGACAGTAAAATAGAACAAGGAATCAATGATAACTCACAGATTTCTAACAGGTAATTCCGGTAGAAACACCAACTAAAAATAATATATCGGAGAAGAAACAGAACTTGAGAGGATTTATGAACAATGAGACATCTACTTTAAAATGTTCTATAGGCAGTCTATAAGAAGAGACTCATGAGTCAACAGCACAGAAGTGGGTTCAATCTAAAAAAGAATAGATTACATGGACAATGCAAAAAATGGGTTAGGACATGCTAAAATTACATTCGGCCCTTTGAAGGCAACCATGAAGCTGATATGGCCCCCAGTGAAAATCAGTTTGACACCCCTGGGTTAGGATCTGGATCTTGATAAATGCCAATATTTAAAATAAGAAAAATAAAAGGAGTTTATGAAGGATAGGTAACAGAAATTGTCAGTTACATGTCAAAAATGCCAATAGTGGACAAATTTCAAAGAGGTTCGTGTGGTCTAGTTTCAGAGAGTCAATATATCTAGTAAAAAGGAGGACTGTAAAATACCCTCTGGATCAGCACTGAAATCCTGTTATATTTAAAATGGTATGGCCAGAAGATATTTAAAATGGTATGGCCAGAATAAAATGCAGAGGGATGGTAGTGCACAGGGAAAGGACAAGGAATTAGTACCTTGTATTTGTGTTTTCTAGATAATACCATCAAAAAGGTGCAGATGGTGAAAGAAAGAGAGTCTTAACAGAAGCTGAGAGGGAAATGGAGCCAGAAAAGGCCTCCCCTCACCCAGGCTGGGAGACACCTGAATCTACTTACCTGCTGAGGGGATGGAAAGAGAACAAAGAGGGTAAAGCTTAAGATGAGAATGAGAGAAACTTCAGGTGGGGTTGGGAGGAGGGTAGTGTGCAGCCTTGAAGGAAACAAGAGAGAATGAGGTTAATAGCAAAAGCAGAAGGGCTGGCTTTAGACAGAATGAGAACAACTGATCCTCTGATATTATAAAGGAATGAAGGAAACATATGAAATAGATACATGTGTAAGAAAACTGGGGAGCGAGGGGATACACCTCTCACAAAACATGTTAAATTCTATTTAAATAAATGTTGGGAAATCTTGTTACTTATTGAATTTCTTATCTCCATTTAGGCTTGGCAGTATAATTAAAGTGATAATGAATATATAATATGGTTTAATGATAAATATGATACTTTGACTCATTCTAGAATTTAATAGGAAACCAAAACAGTTCATTCCTAAACCAGCTTTTATAAGAAAATTCATGCTAAAAGCTAGTGATGGGTTAAAATAAGAATTTGTGCCTCATGGTACTGTTCCCAAGACTAAAGGACACTTCTTCATTTTTTAAGGCCTTTAAAATATTTCGGTGCCATGGGCTTGAAAAGTCATTAGCCTCTATGCCTTCCAATAATTGACCAAGAAGATGATGCCAACTGCATTTTTCTTCAAAGTTGTTTATTAGAATAGTGATAAAGAATTATTACAAATTAGTAATAATGTATCAAGTACTCTTCAGATGTCTAACGTGAGGAAATCAGTTGTCTACAAGCCAGCATCTCCAATCAGTAAGACTATGAGTGGTAGGAACTGTTTTCTTAGAAACACTTTTTTTTTCTTTTAGCATTGTATATCAAACTGGTTCCTAAATATAGTAGTCCTTTTGAACAACCACCACCAAAAAATGATATGGTTCTCTTTTACCAATTTATTTTTAAAAAAACATATCACTTCACCTTTATGTATGCTATATAAACTGGGTTAAAAGAAAAATTTTTATTTTTTCATATCTATGGAGACTGACATACCGTAGGAGTCATAGGGATCGATGTTGGGGTTGGTAGTGTTCCAGCCCTGGATCAGTCCATCAGTACCACCGCTAAAGCACTGCTCACCATTGCTGCTCATTACCACACACAGCACTGGACCTCTGGGAGATACAATCAATTTCTAGTCACAAAAATAATCTGATAATAGGACTCATTAAAAATAAGAATACTTGTGCCCTGGCTGGTGGCACAGTGAATAAGGAGATGGCCTGCGAACCCAGAGGTCTCTGGTTCAATTCCCAGTCAGGGCACATAACCAGGTTGCAAGCCAGGTCTCCAGCCAGCTCTGTAGCTGGAGGCAGGTGAAAGGCAACCATACACGGATGTCACTCTCCCTTTTTCCCTCTCTCCCTTCCCCTCTCTCTAAAAATAATAAAAAAAGAAAGAAAGAAAGAAAAAAAGATGTGATCTCAACAAAAATTTTTTTGCATATTTTATGTCAGTTATCTTTAAGGGAAAAAAGGTCAAGATTTCTAATATTTCAATTGAATTGCCTCAACTTTATGAGATATATACATCATTTAAACATCATACAAATAAAATCTAATTTCAGCAAGAATCCCTCCCTATTTGGTAGCAATAAACTTATTTTTAACAATTATCTGTCAGTTTCTTTTACAATCACAAAAAGCTACTGAATGCAAAAAATTCATAACATGAGTTCATTAGTGAGGGAAAATAAAATATTCTAATCAGGCTGATTTATAGTGATGCTGATTATTTTAAAAAGCACATACTTACTTATGAGCCCTGAATGTATAGATAGGCTCCACATCAAGCGATGTACTCCTAAATCAGAGAGAAAAGAGGACTTTTACCACTCTAAGTTTCAGCAGTAAACAATATTACTAAATCACATCATAAATTCTGGATTCAACTTCCAGAATTGGAATCAGTTAATTAACTGATTAACTTTGGGCAAATTATTTAATTTGGGAATTTCAAATTCCTCTATGTGTAAAATTGAAGAAAAAAAAAAAAAAAATGAATACTGCCAAATGTTCACAGGCTTCAATGAGATTCTACAAGTATGAGGTTGGCCAAAAAGTCTGTTTTTTTTTTTCCCTGTAAAATAAAAGACACATTCTTCATTTTCACCAACAACATTATTAATCTAGGATATTTTAAGTATGTCAGCTATCTCCTACTAACGGCTTCAAATGGGTAGAGGCCAGCGGTGCTGCTAAACGACAGATTTGATCTGTCACAGTACCTTCTCCATATATTGCACAGATCTTTTTTTTTTGTATTTTTTACCTTTCTTAAAATAATACCATATATATGCCAAAAATGTGTATTTTATTCCACCTTCAATATTAAAATCACTGCACAAAAATTCATCAATTTTTTATCTTTTTTTTTTACATGTATGCTGATATGACAGCTGTCACAACACAACCTAACAAAATTGTTTCAAATGAAGTTAAAGACAACTAAGTGCTACTACAGCCATTGTATGAAAAAACATAGTGGATTTTTTGGTCAACCCCAAAAAACAGCTTAGGGCAGGATCATGCACATTTCAATACACGATACTTTAATTTCTTGGCATTTCCATGAGGGTTAACAGGTCGTCCCTGATGCTTGCAGAAACTGTCCAAGCCATCAGTTCATTCATTAGTCAGAATATTGAGGTATGAGCACCCAAGAGTACCTGAACTGGCCATGATTGTTAATGGAAACTGGATTGAAAGTCAAATACTTACCATTTTCTACATTGTACTGCAATTAATTTTTAGGCATATGACCTCTTAAGTCACTTCCAAAGTTTAAGTTCACAGGTAAATAGGCCACTGTCATTTACTTGTGAATGTATCTATCACCAGCAAGAAACTTATTTCGATATTTTTCTACAACTCAGTTAAAGACTATATGCTGAGACATTCACATAGTCTCTAGTCTAATGTGATGTCCATTATGAGCAAAGAACTAGAGACCGAAAGCACAATTTATAACCAGGAAGTAATTTTTCTCTGCTGAAGATATCTGATCCAAGTGAGGATTCACTTGGTTTTAGCAAGATCTAGTCCATGTATGATTCACAGAAGGGCTGTTACTAATCTCTTTTAAAATGAGCAACAGATATCCTCTACCAGTAAAAAAACTTCTATAATCTTTTGAAATTCATTTCTACTCTTCTAATAGCAGAAATGTCTGGCACTATAGAAGGGCGCTTGCTGGCAGATGTTGGGTTCTGGACCATGTGACCTGAGGAAGGAAAGCAGCTCCCAAAACCACCCCAACAAGCAGGATCAGGACTATCTTGGTGATGGGGAAGAGTTTACAGCAACTCATGTCTGTCCTTGCCCAGAGGGGAACCAAGGGGCCAAAGCCAAAACTAGCAGTTAAATGATGGCAACAACACTGCCCCTCAGTCCAGGCATATTGGTGGGTATGGAAAGTACCAAAAGGCTAAGACTACAGAGAGGTTCTACACCCTTCCCAATCAGTCTTCCCTCCTTTCCACTTCCTAAGTTAAAAGTCTGTAAACAATGGGACAGGATTGGGGTAGCGGGTTGATGATTAAACATGTCTAGCCCTGTTTACAGCAACAACAGAACTTTCAGTACATTCAAAGGGTTCCCTAAATATGACAAACATTTAAAATACTGTATAAGGATTATAATTAGGATTCACAAATCCTGGGAAACCATCCATTAACACCATTTCTCCCTCAGTGACAGTTTTCCAACCTAGCATTAGACTGTGAGTATGAAGGGGAACACTCTAAATCATGGAAAAGAAGAAAAAAACTGGAAGAGATATATAGGGAATTTAACAGTAAATAATAAAGTATTTTTCTGGCAAAAAAATCTGTTAAAATATCAAGTTAAAATAGAATATTCTCACTTTTTAGCTGGGGCTGTTTTCTGTAAATTCCACATTTTTAACGTGTGATCCTCTGACGCTGTTATCAAAACAGGCTCAACCGGGTGGAAAGCCAGGGCTCGAATGCCATCAAAGTGACTTCTTAACGTAAACTTAGGGTTCCATGTCTTCCTCAACGCATCTTTATTGTTTGCTATCTATTAAAAAAACAAAAAAAAAAATGCCTACACATTTAGTTCAGCATAGAGAAAATAACTACATTTCAACATTAATTTTTGTTGATCTGTTATTAAACTAACACATTTTGCAACTTTCAAAACATTGTACATTTTTTAATGTAAGTCATCAAACCAATAGGCAGAATTAGTAATATTTCAACAGTGGTTTTCTTTGAAGAAATATGAATCCTATATAAGAAAACAGGTAACAATTCAGTATGGAAAAATGATCAAATTTAATAAAATAAATATTCACTAGAATGATTTAAAACAACAAATAATTTCAACCTAAGAGTACAGAAACTAATTTTGGATAAGAGTTGAAAAAGTGAGGCAACTTTAATTTAAACATGTTAACATTATAGAATTTCAACATACATTTCAGATTTTCAATATTTTCTAACAAGAACTAAATGTTTCATCAAATTGGCAACAAAGTTCATAAACTGGAAACATAAAATATTAAAATTAGAAGGAACAATTAGATGTTACAAAAAAACAGATTAAACTGTAAAACACATCATTATGTTGCTTTTTCCCACAGAAACTCCATATCAACAACTAAAAACAAAAAGCACAATTTTTTCATTCCAAGTACTAGGACAGCTAACAAAGTTGGTGTGTGACTTTATACTAGCACCATGTATGAACTCTTCACACTGCAAGGCTAATCATCAGGTTTAAGCAAGAGTGAGGCAAGTACTGGTAACACACTGGAAAAATAATACCAATGACAAAAACCAACAAGATACTAACAACCACTGCTATTTTGAGCATTATTCATTATTTGAATATTATTCAAAAGATTTAACGTGCATTAAGGTAATCCTCACAACAACTCTATGAGGTAGAAATGAACACTACCTTCACTTTATAGACTATGTACGGAAAAGAGAAATGAAGTGACTTGCCGTCCAGTTAGCAGAAGAATCAGGATTCAAACTCAAGCAGACTGGCTTCAGAGCCTACACTCTTAACATAAACTATAATTTAGAACTCATAAATTTAAAAACCTGGAGAAAAATCTGGGTGGGACATGTCAAAATTGGGGCAATAAGACAAAATATACTATGCAATGTAATATATAAGAATTTGGACTAGTTATCCTTGGAGGGATGGGAAAAGGAGGGGAAAATTTGAGTGGACCCTTGCCTGCTCTTGTTCAAGAGCTCAAAGGTTTTCATACGTAAAGAGCAATTATATTCCTTCTGAATATCTTAATGTAATAGGTAGCCACTAACATGGTTCCAAATCAACCCCACCTCCTCATATTTACACCTTATAGAATCCCCTTCCACACTACAGAGTTGCTCTGTGTGACTAATAGCATACAGCAAAATGGTAACAAATTACTTTCAAAATCAGGTTAAAAAACCTTCCACCATGGGTGTTCTTAGTACCTCTCTTTTCAAGGGTTGTCACACTGGGAGAAGCCAGGTGCCCCACTGAAGCCCACAGACAGGGCCCTTCGGTGAGCAACTGGCCCCTAGCCATGAGCCAGCAACGGATCAAACCCTTTCGGCTACCACACGAGCCTGGAAGTAGGTCTTCCCCAGGTCAGGACTTCAGGTAAGACTGCAACCCTCGACTAAGTCTCAACTACAACTACATGATTGACCAGAGCACACAGCTAAGCTGTGACCCGGATTCCTGACCCAGAGAAACTGAGACAAGAAACATTTGTTTTAAGCTGTAAGTTTGAAGCAATTTGTTACACAGCAACAAATTACCTACTTTTAGAAACAAAGAGGCATAACACTAAGTTTTCTAATCATTAAGAACCATGAAAAAAGTGAACTTTCTCTAGAGAGAGGACTAAGTTTCATTACATACTGAACAAATTCTTTGTGAGGTTAGTATTGAGAGAACATTTGCTTTCAGCCATAATGAACTCCATTATTAGGACCAACTCGGTACTAAGCACAAATCAAAAAGTAAATATAAAAATAAAGAACTGGAGAACCAACAAAATGGTGAAAAAAAACCAGGCCTGAATCCAGAGGAAGAAAAAGGCCTAAGAAGGAGAGCCTGATATTTGGAATTTTTCTTCCAATAGTGTCTTCTGATTCCGGAATGGATGGTCGAGAGGTAGAGTTGCGCTTTTGACAACTCAGCAGTACAGAGGGGTACAAACTGGTACCCAGGGATGGTCAAAAATAATGTGGCTTGGTGAACTATGTTGCTTTGGATTTTGATTTCAAAGGGCTGCATCCTAGACGTAAGTGTAAACTGGAAGAAAACAAGCCCTTGCAGAACTATCGATTAGTTTTAGAGCACCCCAAAAACTGAAAATGGAGGTGCTAGAGTTCTATTTGCTGCAGATAATAGAAGCAAATTAAAATGTACTCTCTGGGGGAACACATCATCTTAAGCCTTAAGTTATCCTATAGATAATTTTTCAAATATACTAGTTATTTGGGCATAATAAAATACATACTCATATGAGATAATACAACATAAGTGAAAGCAAGCAAAAATAACACATAATAGTAACAGAACTACAGTTCCTTATTCAAATTTTAAAATAATACTATGTTGAGGAAGATAAAAAACAAAATTTTAAATTCTGGAAACAATCTGTAAAAAACAAAGAATTCTAGAAGCAAAAAAATGTAAGACCTCAACAGATGAGTTTAATTATAAATTACACAAAACTGCAGAGAAAAGCAGTGAAGTAGAAGATGGGTGGTAAAAAAATGGAGACGGAAGTACGGGAAAACAAAAGATGAAAAATACTGAAAAAGGGAATAGGAGACAGAAGATATACAGTAAGATCTAACAAGGACGGAGAAGCAAGAGGGAGGGATGCAAAAGCAGTATTTGAAGGTAAATGGCTGAGAACTTTATAAAGCTAATGAAAACATATTACCAAGAAGACCTGTGTAGGTTAATATTTAATCTTCAAGAAGGTTACTGAAAATTAATCCTTAGCTGACAATCAAGAAATGGGGGGAAAAAATCAGACTGCCCTTGAAGGGAACAATGAAATTAACACACTGAGTACTAAAAACAAATAAACAAAAACCCCTGCCACCTAGAATTCAATACCAGAGATAAGTTGACTGAATCAGGTGGAAATAAAGAACATTTAAGAAAACTAGAATCATAGAATTGGGCACCAGCAGACAGATCTTCACTGAAGAGAGGAATATTGAGTGCTCTTAGAGTAAAAGGAAACTGATCTCAGGTGCACAGTTAGACACACAGGGGAGAAGGGAATAAAGCAAAATGGATAATCCTAACTGAGTATCAAGTACACAAAACAGTAATGTATAGAGAAATAAAGTATATAACAAGAATGTCATATACACAGCGTGGGAATTTTTTATAGAGTTAAAAATGTTCAAAAGTGCCCTGGCTGGTGGCTCAATGGATTAAGGTGCCGGCCTGCGAACCCAAATGTTGCTGGTTCAATTCCCAGCCAGGGCACATAACCAGGTTGCAAGCTGGGTCTCCAGCTGGCTCTGTGGCTGGGGGCAGGTGAAAGGCAACCATACATTGATGTCTCTCTCCCCCTCTGCCCCTCTCCCTTCCCCTGTCTCTAAAAATAATAAATAAAATCTTAAAAAAGAATGTTCAAAAGGTATGTGCACATAAAATTTTGATAGGGATGTGGGTGGTAACCTCTAAGGTAATGATTAAAAGGGTACTGAAAAAGTGTATAAACTCCAAGTACTTGGAGAAAGGGGAAATAATAAAAAATAATAAAAAATAATCAATCCCAATATAGGCAAAAAAAAAAAAAAATAGAAGAAAAAGAAACAGAATAGGTAGGACAAATATATGGCATGCTTAAATTCAAAGATGTCAGTCATTACTTTAAAAAAAATGGACTAAGTGCTCCAACATAAAAGTCTGTCAAATATTAGATGAAAAAACAAGTCAACTAAAGGGTATTTTTAAAATACGTACATAAAATACAATACGAAAATGCTGGGGGGGAAATCCATTATCAAACATGGGGGAAAAAATGGAGTACAAACAGCCTTTTTAGATTATTACAGTAGTTTAAGGTGAAGAAAAAATGGCCCAGGATGGGAGGTAAAAAGAAGCATATGGATTTCATCTGTTTTGGGGTAGAAATCAAAATACCTACTAATGGACTTAGAATAGAGTGAGTTTTGGATCTGCAGGAAGACGAGTGAGTGGTACGGGCTCCTCCCTCCTTACGAATACTTTATCATCATGTCCATGGGCTGCTCAGGCATCTGGCCAACATGCCCCATGCAGTAGGAGCTACACTGTATTCTCCAAGAAAGATAATGAAAAGGTAAGCAAAGTGAGAGGATATTGATGAAGAGATGTGATAAGTTGTAAATAGGTTATGAAATAACTGTTTTCTAATACTTATTATGATGAAGAATTATAAATGCATTTATAAAGCAAATGTGTTTGGGATTCATAAAGGTATAAAGATTTCAATTTTAATCCGAATCACTGGTTGGTGGGCCTTAACACCTGCAAAGAACCCTGTACACATCTCTGCCAAGTAACAGCTAAAATCACTTCTTGGCAACATACTGATATACTGAAAAAGCAAAGCAAATGACACTGTTAGGCAGACACAAATTCTAATTAATCACTGATGCCCTAAAACATAAAACAAAACCCAAACTTAGAATGGGAAAAGAAATTCCTTCTTTTATCTAAAACCAATAAGTAAGTTATATTAACTTAAAGATTTAAGTAAAGCCCCTAATCATCTCTATTATGATGTAGACAATATTATTTAGCTTTATAATATACTCATGTTTTCAAAGTTCATAATTAAAAATAAATGAAATTCTATTCCTTAGTTTCTTTATTGCCACCTTTTTCTATAAAATTAGCTTTTTACTTTTAAAAATGAGTAAAACAACAAAAATTAAACTGCCACTCACATCATAAGTTAGTGTATCTGCTTCGTTGGCGACTGTAAGACCTGCCAATTCTCCAAGTCCTAGTTCATTTTCAAGGGCTTCATCTGCTCCCATGATGAACGACTTCCCAGAAGAAGGAGGAAATGTCAGTGCTTCCACTGAAAGAACACAAGAAACACAAAAAACACTTCTAAAGAATCAACAATTAGTCTCATAAGGTTATGTCTGGTTTTTAAATGCTTTTTTAAACACAATAAAATTCAGTGAACAGAAACTCATGAAGAATTGTTTTTTCCATATTTAACAATAGCTGAAAGTATCACCTAATTATTGTAGAAAAGTAAAACATGAAACAAATCCAATAGTTATTGTCTTTCATTTTCACTAAACAAAAAAAGTATCTAGAGGAGAGATGGTTTTCCTCATCTGATAGTTCATGCTACTATCCAAATTATTTCTATCAATTATTAAACATATATAATAAGTGATTCTGGATATTGCTGGTCTAATTCAAATAAAATTGTTGATTCCATAACCTGGAGGAATACAGAAAATTTCAAATAAAAATGGCCACAACTGTAAAACGTGCCTACGAGGCAAAACTAGCATGTGGTGACAGAAAACAGGATTACTGCTGGAGGGAAGAGAAGGGGCAGGGATTAGAAGGCAGCACTGGCAGGACTTCTAGGGCCCTGTTCATGTTCTGCTTTGCTCCATGACCTAGAAGTGGTGACATGGTTGGGTTCACCTTGTGAAAATTCACTGACTGAGCTACAGTTTTGTGACTTGAGCAGTTTTCTGTAGGTATGTTATATTTCACATAAGAATCATTTTAAAAACTTTTTTTTTCATTTAAACACTTTAGTTTCCACCCATACTTCAAGGTGTCAAATTTATACTGTGATAAATATAAACATCCTTATAACACAGACATATCAACCTAATCCCTTTGGTCACTATCACAGAAGAACCAATTCAAGGTAAAATGCCAATTTTATTATATAAAATTAAAACTTTACTTAATTTAGCCAACCATAAAATGTCACTTCTTGTCAATGCAAACAGAGATGGTCTTTTAATAGTTTTCTGTAAGTGGTTACTTTTCTAATGACAAACATTTGTTGTGCTGATTACAGATTAATTCAGTAGTTTAAAACTCTGGCCATTAAAGAAATAAATTAACATTTTCTTTAAAGTAACAAATCAACTTATTAGTCTGGGTAGAAATTCTACTTAAAGTCCTTATAGAAATATAAGGAGAGTACAAATTAAGACATTTTCAAACCACCATACAATAAAGCAGAAATAATAAAAACTGAGTTTTATCAAAACATACCATGTATCTTCTATGGTAATTCAAAGAACTCTAAACATTTACTATTGATGAGGGGATTATTTAAATTAGGAAAGCAATTTTCATGCCAAAATTTCAACCAAATGATTCATGCAACACTTTGAGACTAGGTCTGCAGCCTGGTATTTTATTTATTTTGCTTTCATTTCTATTATTTTCAGATTATTTTATTCAGGAATTAAACAAAAATTAGTCTTCAAATAAAGACTAAGAATTGTGCAATATGACCATATATAACGTTTGGGCTACTTTAGCTAATGCTCTAAAAATAGCCTAGTAAAACCTAAAAACATGTACCAGTGGCTAAACCAGCAGACCTGAGGGCTGAAGAGAAAGCAACAATAAGCATAACCTTATTTGATTGCTAAGATTCCCTACAATTTAAGGCTATAGCCCTGGCTGGTGGCTCAGCAGATTGGCACCAACCTGCGAACCCAAAGGTCGTTGGTTCGATTCCCCAGTCAGGGTAACATAACCAAGTTATAAGCCAGGTCTCCAGCCAGGTCTCCAGCCAGGTCTGTAGCAGGAGGCAGGTGAAAGGCAAGCATACATTGATGCTTTCCCTTTCTTCCTCCCTCCCCGCCCTTCTCTCTAAAAGTGATCGATGAAATCTTAAAAAAGAAAAAAACAAAGGAAAAAGACTATAGTGCCTCTTGAGTGTGGCACTGCCTCCTAAATTTATACAATAAAAATAAAGTAATAAAGCACACACAGGCAATGGAAATTTTATCTGAAACTGCAAAGATAAAATTTAGAGTTGCTTTTTAAGTTTATACACCCCTTTTCAGGTCTTAAAGATTGAAGTTGGAGTCAGGTATCACTGAATGTAAAAACCCTGCATTTGGGGAATATATAGATGAAATATTGGTAGAATACAATCCCTCTTTTAGAGAGTCCTTTCTAATAAGAATTTAGATATGTATATCTAAGTACTTTTTGTGCTCCAATGTATCTTAAATACTCACCTTCATCTGCCCTATTTATTTCGTGTTCAGGAAGCCTGGAGCTGCTGGGTCTGGAAGGTGAACCCACAGATGGCTGCAATGAGGGAAGTTCATCAACATCTCTCAAGTTAGCAAGCATATCTTGTAGTTTTGACCTATTGGGCCCTAGCCCAAGAAAGGGAGGGAGAGAACAAAAGAGAAGAAACAGAATTATCCAACTAAAATGGTGCCATAACTTCATTCACAAGTTCAACGTTGACCTTTAACACTACCCACCTATGTTAAAAAGTAGTTATTTTCAAAATTTATTATTTCTTGAAAAGACTTCTATTTTACATCTACTTTAAAATTAAGTTAAGGGACTAACATCAGTATTTGCATGGAAAAATTGCTCATGTGCAATTTAAATCTTTAAAAATATTCTATAATCTTTGCACATTACTCAAAATTCAAACAGATACTACAGATGGTGAAGCTACTGCTATGTACTGAATTAAGCAACAGCATCACTTTTTGTTTGTATAGATTAAGTTGCATTCATTGCCCTACATCCTGAAGCAATGGTATACCCAAGGTGAAGTCTCATGCCCTGCTGATTACTTACCAGAAATTTGATTCTTCATTCTCTCACATCCCTGTTTTGACTGTTTTATATAGGATAGAGGCTGAAACAGATCTTCAGTAGTTTTTCCTGTTATAAGTTTAATTAAGAATGGGAAATCTTACCCATAGTCTGTTATGATTTTATTCCTATACTAGCATAAGCAATTTTAACTAATACCTAAAAAATGTATTTCAAGACAGTATGACTGGAGTACACAATTTGACTGAAAGTATTTCTACTAGAACATAGTAAAAGAATTCAAACTTTTCCAATGAATCAACAGTTCAATAAATAAAATATTTATGGTGGATTATAAATGAATACATTTATCAATTCAAAGCTTTGCTTTAGTTCTGTTTTTATTACTTTGACTTGTTCCTAGACTACCAATGAACTGACAATGAAAACACAATGTTCTGAACCTCAGTCTATAGTCTATCTTCAGTAAAAAATATTAAAACTTCTCCACATATAAGAAGGGACCCAAAAAAACCCCTAGAATTTATTTATAAAAAAAACTGTGTATTTATTTTTACACGTATAAGCTTCAGTCATCTCAAAATACTCCCCATTTGATACGATACACCTATCAAGATGTTTTTTCAGCTTTTGAACTCATCAATTTTGATGCCTTTTAGTGTTTCTGCCATTTTTTGTTTCACCTCTTCCCCATGAGCCAAGTTTCCCTTTGAGGACTTACTGTACTTGGGAAAACAAAAAATATCACTTGAGGTGAGACATGGTGAATAGGGAGGCCGGAGCATGAGAGAACCATGCCTTTTGGTCAAAAAAAACACTGAACACTCAGTGTGGTATGGGCAGGTGTGCTTGTAAATCAGCCATCATGAATGGGCAAATGCACCGAGTCTTCAAAAGAAAGGAAAGAAATCCAAATGCAATCTCTCACAACACCACCATAATACCCTGGATACAGATAGGTTCCTAAAACCCTCACCTGGTGGGAGGGAGCCTATAGTATAAGAGGCCCACCCACCAGGAGATAATTTTGGATTTTTTGGGGTCCCCCCTCACAGTCATTGTTCTTCATTATGCTAAAAAACCGTGCTTTATGCCTGAATGTTGAGCATAAGCCCCAGATTCAGGACATTTAACTTCTATTAATAGGAATAGTGTTCCAGTTAAATGGTGCAGTTTAGGCCTTACGTGCTAAATTTCAACTTAGCGATGCCTTGATATTATTTGATAAGAACTGAATAATCAGTAATAGATGGATCTAGGTAGTCCTATACCATTCTAATCTTAAGATCTTTTACAGTTCAAGACATTCATTATTGTAGCATGACTTAAATATATCAACTTTCAGTCTAAAAATTAAAATAGCCTCCTCGTTTCTCATGTATTATGAACAAATCACCCACAAAATTTTTTCAGCTCACTGGTTTCATTGTGGTTCTGAAAAACCATAACAAATCATGCCTCACTAATGTTTAAGATGAATTTTTATCAGCTTACTTGGATAAAAGGTATAAAATAGTCTTAAGTTTTAATGTTTATATTGATTTAACATATTGAGAAGACATCAAATAACATCATCTCTCAGTTATTATTATAATGGCTGACACGATAACATCAGTAATGGTGAATGACTTTTAACCATTCAAGCTAAATAGCTGTAAATTCTAAAATACTTTGAATAAAGATTTAAATTTTTCCAGTAATTACCAGGTTGTAAAAGATCTCTAGTAATTACTAGGTTGTAAAAGAATGTTCTAATAGGAATGATCGGTCTTTGATAAGCTTAAGCATCTCTATAAAAAGAAAAAGTACATATCCTTCCAGTCTTTTGCAACTTTTAAATGCATATTTCACTAAACTGGATTTTAATCTCACTTAACACTACTTTAATATCCGAAAGAATGAAATTCTTATTGCCATAAAAATAAAAAATAAATAAAAAAAGAAAAGAAAAAGAAAAAGACCCATGTTCATACTGTTAATGAGTGGAAGCACAAGGAGATATTTAACCTTGCTTTCCTAAAACGGTGTTTAAGGTTTTCAGGGATGTTTGAAAGCTTTTATATTTCCATTTACATGCTTATCTATTGCTAAACTTTACCAATAATTTCAATGAAATATATATACGATTCACAGGGCTAGAAACTTAATTTTAGCTTGTCTTTGATGTGGCACATTTTATTGAAAAAAAAAAAAAATCTCATTGGTAATATAAATGAAACTGGCCCAAAGTTTTAAATTGGAAAATAAATACTTTTAGAAATTGTGCATCTGTGCCCTGTATAGCATATAGTGGTGAAAGCACATGAACTGTGTATTATGAACACATAGTATATTCAGGGGTAGAAATTAACTTTCTTCCTGTCTCCAAATTCTAAAATTTGTAAGCAATACTTTCGGTGGTTTGCCAGTATCATACTGAGATTTAAAATTGTCTAAAATTGTCAAAAGTGAAAAATTATTGTAACTCAACCCATATATTTTTTAAAAATCAAATTATCACAGTTTGATTACATAGTCCCACCTTTCATTAGGCTCTGGATTCATTATTGGGATATATTATATGATGTCATAATCATATTATAGTTTTATTTATTTTTTTTTTAAGTTCATAATTAAATAGCTAACCATTTAATTTCAACCCCTGAGAGCAGATGAAAAAGAAAGAGGTCAGGAGTAGAAAGAAAAAGAGTAAGTAGGTTTAGGAAAACATTGAAAAAAAATTGGGGGATATGAAAGAGGCAAGATTTATGAATTATAGATACAATGTTTTCCACTTACTCTTCACCCCCTTTTTCCCCTTTCTCTCCTTTTTGTATTGTTCCTTGAGTTTGGTAATTACTCCCTGGTCCACATTCCAAGCTTCAGGCATGAGACACTGGTCTTCCTTTTCTAAACAGAGTGAAACAAATGAAACAGCCTTTTTCAATAAAATACTGAACACTGTAAGTTAATTCACTGTTATGTCAATAAATGAAATAACAATCATTTTTCCCTTAATAAGTTACTTTAAAAAAGACATTAGATATATGTCATACAAAATAGAGTATCTAAGAAACAGTGACAAGTTCTATTTCCTAGGTAATATTAAATTGAAAGAGACGGAAAAAACATCCCAAAACCCTAAGAGATGGGACTTTTAGTAAATTATACTCCAAAACTCTATAATCAGGAATCCCTCATTTTTATCCCATTTTCTGAATTCAGTTAGGACTAAATCACAAAAACTTTTTACTTGTATTAATTTCTTGTTGTATTACAATTATTTCATTCCCCCCCCCACTGCTTCCCCCTGCCCTACCCATCCCCACCCTCACTCCTACAGTCAGTCCCTGCCTCACTGTTCATGTCTACGGGTCACTCGTGCTAGATCCTTGACTAAAGCCTTCCCCTTCTTTCCCCCCACCCCTCTGGTCACCGTCATTCTGCTCCTTGTTTCCATTCTTAATATTTTTTAAGTTTATGTAATTAGAGGTTATTACAAAGAGATTATACAAAATAGTCTTCAATGATCTTTTCATCTCAAAACTTTTTATTTTTTTGGCATGCGTTCTTCAACAAATGCTCATTTTTATTTTACAGGATTCAAGGAACACTTGACAACTTTGCAATCAACCTGTATTCAAAATTTAAAACTACCTAAATGAGTTGTTAGTTTATAAATTCTTTAAACAGAAAACAGAGCTTCTAATAGAAAAGAAATTCCAATCACTAATTTTCACTATTTCAAAAAAAAATTTAAAGAACGTTATATATTTTATACTTAATATAAAATAATGTATATATTCAATAATGTTATATTAGTTCAGAACTCTTGCTTGAATTTAAGACTCATATTCCAACTGCTCATTCTACCTATATTTCCATTAGAAATCTAAATTGCATCTCAACCTAAACATAGAAAATTAAATTCCCAGTCTCCCCAATCCACTGTTCCATCCACAGGATTCCCCATCTTAATTGATGGCAATTTCATACTTCCATTTGCTCAGACCAAAACCATCCCTTCTTTCACCAGCATCAACTATTTCAGTAAATACTGTTTTCCATACCTTCAAAAACACATGTAGTACCTGACTACTACTTGTGGTACTACTCCTTCTCTGACCACTCTCTCTCTTGCTAGAATTACTGCAATAGCTGTCTCCCCACCATGTCTTTATCAACACTGATTGCCCTGGGCTCTCAACACTCTCAACGTAGCCAGAATACTTTCAAATAAAAGACAGACCCTGACATTCTTGAGTCAAATCCCTGCCATGGTTCCCCATCTCACCAGTGGTCTCTGTAACCCTTCCTACTACACTCCCCTTAGAAAACTCGGCTCCAGAGGCTCCAGCTACTCTTGTTTCCTTGAATTCCTCCATCATACCAGGGCTGCTATGTTAGGGCACCTGCTCTGGCTTTCTTCTTCGTGAACACTTTCCCCAGACACCATATGCCTAACTCTTATCAACTTCAAATTTTTCCTCAAATGTTACCCCTTCATGGAACTTACCAGGACTATTTTAAATAGTAACCTATCCCTCTCCACCCAACATCGACACCAGCACTCTTTATCACCCTTATTCTGTTCTTTTTGTTTTCCATAGCAGTTATCACCTTCTGACATACCAAACACCATGTATCATGTTTACTACTTATTGCCTATATGCCCTTTTTTAGTAGGCTGCAGGGACAACAGGGATAGGATAGGGATGCTTACCAGAAAACTGGCACACAAAAGGCATTTAATCAGCATTTGCTGAATGATGGGAATAAATGGTAGTATGTCTATTTTTTAACAAGTTCCAATCCACACTTAAAAAAACTGGTTATGTCCTGGTTGGGTGGCTCGGTTGGTCGGGGCATCATCCTGCACACCAAAAGCCTGAGGGTTCAATTCCTGGTCTGTTCACATAGCTAGGCTGCAGGTATGATCCCGGGTGGGGAAGCAACAATTGATGTGTCTGTGCATGTGTCTGTCCGCCTGTCTGTGTCTCTGTCTCTCTCTTCCCTCCCTCCCTCTCTCCCCATTCCTCTTTCTCTACAATCAATAAACATATCCTTGGGTGAGGATAATAAACAAACAAACTGGTTATTAGGCCTGGAAATACAATTTTAAAAATGCAATATTTTTTATAGACCTAACTGTAATCTATCAGTAAATGGTCTCCTTTTCCAAAAAGATCTAACAATCAAAAATATGCATTTTCATCAATCAGGTATCAATACTTAATTAAATTGGGTAGCTCCTGGATCCTAAAATATCACTTTAAAAAAATAAGTTAGCCTTAGAAAAATTAGCCTTAATATTAACTACTCATATTAACAAATAGCAATGGAAGGTCATAGAAGATGTGTAGCAGAAACTAACAAGATTCTTTTTAATTTTATTGTTGTATCACATGCATCCCCTTTTTACTCTGTCCCCTTCCCCACCACCCACTCCCCACCAAAGTCAATCCCACTTGTTGTCCATGTCCAAGGTTCTTCCATACCAGTTTCTTGACTAAACTGCTCCCCTTCATTGCCTCTTCCTCCCCCCTCCCCCCATTAACAAGCTTCTTAACCTAAGCATATTTACTTTATAAAGAGGGATGGGGAGGGACAAAAGCAGCACTTAAAATGGTTTAAATGTCCATTCAACTACACAGGATTTACCATCTAAGTTTTGTAAATTGCTTAAAAGTGAAGTGCTTTGAATTAAAATTATAAAATCCTTAAAACTCTGATAAAGAAACCTCCAGTTAACTGAAAGATTCCATTCACTCATGTTCATAAGCAGATATAGCCAGTACACTACTAAAGAGTAAGAAAACTCAGGTGTGGAAACACTCACTCATATTTTGACTAGTAACTTCATAGCAAGATAGGTTAAAATGTACATAAGTGTATCACATAATATTCTGGGCTCATACCTTAAAGCAAAGAAGTTATACACAGGCCAATGTAGCTGTCTTTGGAGAAAAATGCATCCCAATAAAAGCCAAGTATTATTTACGAAGATGTATGGTTCTTCAAAGACCACTGTGTATGTAGAATAGTGAATCTATCTATATGAATAGAACTGTTGCCTGAAACATCTGAATAACTTAATATATAAACTCATTAGGAAATAAGACAGAAGAGATTCATTTCACTTTAACTTCCTCTGGTTTCCAAACTTTATTCTGTTAGAAAAATAAAGTCACTAAATAGCTGTTAAAATCTTCATATTAAGTCAAGTAATTATCCCAAATAAGTCTTCAAATATTTGCCATAAAAAAGGAAATGAAATGGGAATAGCATCAGGATACCTGAATGGAAAGCCCCAAGAAAAAATTAGGATAGTTATTCATTCTCTAACTACTCTAATCTTATCTGTTGTTAAAGTGCAGAGACTGTAAGCTAAAGGTATTCTAAAGTTCTTCAACCTCAAAATAAAATTTTCTCATTCCAAAATACATGTTTTAACTCCTGTTAGTGTTTAAAATATTAAATATGTTTATTAACAATTTGCAAACAAAAAATTTTGATGCTTTGCACAAACTGATGTAACCTGACCAGAATGAATAATTACAATTTTTTAACATACTTCTTTTTGAACAGAAGATGCCAGAGATGACATGTCTAAATCTTCCAATGCAGCAATTTTCAACTTTTTTCATCTCACGGAACACACAAACTACTTACTAAAATTCTGCGGCACACCAAAAAATACTGTATTTTTTGCTAATCTAACCAAAAAAAAAAGGGTATAATTTTGATTCATTCACATCAGATGGCTATTTTGATGGTTATTATAATTTTTTTTACTTGACAATCTAAGGGAAAAGAAGTCAGTGCCCCTGACTAAATAGTTAGGTATTACATGTTCTACAAATACTTATGGCACATTGGTTGAAAATTGCTTTTCTAATGCATTGTTATACTCAATTTCCACCAAATCTAGATGTGCAAGTTCTACTGAATAGGCAGAGAATAGAATTCAAATTATTTCCCTTCTGCATTCTTTATATTCTTTTAAAAATATGGTGATTAGTTGCACAATCTTTTTTTAAACATCTCACACACACACAAACACTATAGACAAAAGGTTACTAATAAAAAGTTCATAGGATGTTCAACATTTCAACATTATCAGAGATTTGGTGTTCTTAAAGATGTTGCCCTCTTGGTAAAATATTACTTTCTTTTATTTACGTTAACACCTTTGGTTGGATCCAGTATCCCTCCTTACCCCAGTCTGTTCCATCGCCTGCACTCCTGGATTCACTGTCACCTTCCTCTGACGTAACCAAGAAGTCAAACTCTTTTAGAGCTTCTTCTGTATCTCGATCTTCACTGCTATCAGGCAATGGTTTATTCCTAACAATCTAATGAAAGAAACGTGCCAAATTAAAATATATTATGGAATTAATTTAAATAAAAGAGAAGGTATCTCTTTACCATTGTTAAGAGGAAACACAATTATCATCTTCTTCCAAAAATGTACTTTGTTTGTTAAATAACTGTAATACCTATTAAACAGTGGAAAACACAAATGTCACTCTAAAAAATATATACACATTATACATACATTTTAAAGTAATAATTTAGGTTTTGTTCAATGACGGCTTGTTTTAGTCATGGAAGCATATATTAAAAACAATGGGACATAAGACATGCATTTAGATTACAGATGTGTCTCTAAAATGCTGTATAATTAGAACCACAACCAAACCTTACATTTCTTGGATGCAGTTCAGCAGTGTGCAAACATTCTAAAGAAATATACATAAAGCATTTCAAGAGCTTTCAGAATGTAACTATGATAAATTTTAACTATAAGACATCATTCCCTTATAAAACTATAATCACAAAAGCTACGAACCCAGTAATGCATGTCTCAAGACTTAGAAGGTATTCTGTTGGTGGCAGGGTGTGGGAGTTCACATTATTATTTCTGTTGTCTCAACCCTGCATCACTTTTCTCTAATAACTCTCTATATATTAAAGTTTTTCCTAAAATATTGATGTTTCAGAGTGAAACTTAGATTTAATACCAAATCTAGTAAGAGCTGTTATGTCTTATTTTTATATATTTAGGAATATCTCTGGAATCACAAATTCAGTTGGAAGATTAAAATTTAGGCTTAATGAATGCAGAGATGATGTTTGAGATCTGCATGCCAGTACTTTTAATGAATTATCTCCTTTCTGGTCATCATCACCAGGAACCCAGAATAATTAGGCTGACTGGTTTGCAGTTTCTTTTGATAAAATAGACTCAGTATCTCAACTTCTCCAGAACTCAGCTTCTTTACCTCATGCAAAAGAAATAGTGTAATCTGATCAAACCTTATCACTGGACTATTGGAGCGGTTTAAAATGATTACGGTTCAACATTATAATGGGACAGACTGAAGACTCTAGAAAGAGACTCTAAGAGATAATATTACCTGATTGGTGGCCCCGTTCTCATGCTTGTGACTAATATCACTTGTCAATCACAGTACTTTTCATCTAAGACCAGATATAGCCTCTGAAATCCTTCTCAATGCAGCACTCCAGGAAGCCACTATCAGTAGAAGAAAGCTGGCACCGTGGATAAAACCTAATCTGCCTGAACTGTTCTGGTATACATAAAAACTGAATAGAAGAAATCAAGGACTCTTTAATCATGCTAGAACTGGTTTAACTATTAAGAATACTTCCCTAAAATCAAGAAACATTTTTCTTTTTACAGCATTTTCCAATACAATCTAGCAAATCTATTAAAACAAACATAAAGAGCAAGATCAGTTTGACAGAATGGGAACAGAAAACACATGCTGAATGTGTATTCCTTTATAAGTATTCACAAACCAGATAATTAGCACATGGTAATAATCTGTTCTGATTTTTCCTGGGCAGGCAGACTCAGGTAGAAGAGTCTCCAAAGAGTTAGTACCAGCTCAAGGTGCTGATCTCCATAGTTCCAGATACAAGTGAAAGGCCTAACCCACCTTCCCTTGCCCTGTAGGCTTGACCTCTCCCTTGTCATGCCCCTATGGAACATCATACAGAATTTGGAGGGATCATTGCCAACATCCTATAGACAGGAAATTCATGTTCTCAATGTCTGACAAAAAAAAAAAAAGGCAAAGAAAATACAGAATATCTGGAGCTGTAGATTCAGAGTCAAAATGCACTATCAACATTACTAAATATGGCACACATTTAGTCACAAAACTCACTCTTTGGGGAAAACTTGCTTTTTCATCCCTACAGGGTATGCACAATCAATTGGCAATAACTTTGCATCTTCTTTTTCATATGCTCATTAATTTTGAAAAACTATGTTTCTAAGGTTATGATTTAATAGCATTGTTTCAGATAGAAAGTATTAAATTCTGAGAGCAACCATCACGTCAAAGGAACACAATGTTAGAGCAACCATAATTTATAGACTGTGTGTAGGGATAACTGCTAAGGAAACTGCGCAATTCAATAACGTCGCTTTACATACAGTTTACAACATGAAGGTGTATGATGCTGATCCCGATGCCGCCACACCAACAAGGAAAATGCATAAGGTACACAAGGATTGCATAAGTCCAGATATTGCACACAGAATCCAGGAGACCATCAATAAAGATCCAGGATGTTTACCTTGACGTTTTGAGAGAAGTGGTTGAACCATGGATGAAGCAAGTCACAAATGGACCTCATTTTATTTTCCAACAAACGGCAGCACGTACGCCAAAAAGGTGCAAGAATTTCTCAGTGTCTATGTTCCTGAATTCTGGTCAGAGGAAATCTGGCTGCCTAGTTCACCAGATGCAAATTCTTAAGACCATTACTTGTGCAGCATTTGTGAAAGAAAAGTTAATAAACAACCTCATTCCAATCAAGAGGCTGTTAAAGCTAAGACTGAAAACATTATGTCCATGGATAAAGAAAATCAAAGCGTGCTCAAGATTCTGAAGTCGAATCAAGTCTATTATTGCAGCAAATAGAGCCTTTTTTTAATTAAAAATGACTATATTTATGTATTTACATATAAGAATAAGTTAATTTCAAAACACACTTTGGTGGTGTGTTGTTTACTAAAATTTTGCCAATTGATCACCTGCACCCTGCGTATAACCTAACAAAGAAAACAAATGTTAAGTTGAAAACCACTGTCCAAGTATCCCATGTAAATAAACTAAAACTCCTGTATTTTTAATGGCTAGATATGGAAATGTGAACCATGGTTACCAATGGAGAGCAAGATTAGTAAACAGGAAGGGGTGGAGTTTGTTGTAATAAGCACGAATTTCTTTTCTTTCCTATATCCAAGGCTCCACTCCACTCCTACCATTACATGGTGGATGGAAGAAAGCCATCTCCAAATTCTCCATAGCCTGACGTTTGGAGATGGGGAGATGGGGTGGGACACTGAAGTCCAGCCATTTGTCCTGGACTTCAATAACATAGCCAAATTTGAAAGTTGTTTTTTAAAGTTATTTTTATCCTTATTAAAAAACTAATTGAGGCCCTGGCTGGTAGCACAGTGGATAAGGCGCCGGCCTGCAAACCCAAAGGTCGCAGGTTCGATTCCCCAGCCAGGGCACATAACCAGGTTGCAAGCCAGGTCTCCAGCCAGGTCGGTGCCTGGAGGCAGGTGAAAGGCAACCATACACGGGTATCTCTCTCCCTCTCTGCTTCTCTCCCTTCCCCTCTCGCTAAAAAATAATAAATAAAATCTTTAAAAAAAACCCTTTACATTGTGACTAAAACAGCAGCTCATGATTCTTAATTCCATTAGCTTTTCCTTCTAAAGTGTCTGAATGTGGAGACACTGTTGCTGCTCAAGTTGTCCTTCCTGTAGTCTAAAACTGATTACATTTTTATATATGTATATATAATTTCAAGATCATTATTACACTTAACAAATGATATGATATTTTGATGAGAATACTGATAATGATGATAAAGAAAAATCAGATGCAGGGGGTAATCTTAGGAAAGAGATGGACACAAAGAGGGGAAAAATCCAGAATCTAATTCAAAGAACAATCAAAACTCCAACAGAGGGCAAAGAGCAAGAAAGAAGAAACATATGTAGCTTTTGAAGACAATCAATAGCTACCAAGAGACTTAAGTTTCTGTATTTTCTTAGTTGAATCTAACAAAGTATTTTAAGAAAATAAAATATTTAAAAAAATTTTTTTTCTACTGAACATTTTAATAGGGTAATTTTCATCCATTCACTATATGTAGTACTACAATAAATCTTCTAAGTCATGTTTATTCATTGCTACAGAGTTAGGATTTTTATTTATCTTTTTAATATTTACTTATTTATTCATTTATTTATTTATTTTTTAAAAATTTTATTGTTATTGTATTACATCCATCCCCTTTTTTGCTCCCCTCTGTCCCCCTCCCCACCCACCCATTCCCCCCAAAGTCAATTCCACCTGTTGTCCATGTCCATGGTTCCTTTATTATGAGGTTCTTGTCTAACCTGCTCCCCTTTCTTGCCTCTGCCTCCCCCCTCCCCACAACCCCTTTCCCCCTAACCACAGAAGGCCTATTCCTTGTATTCATATACTTGGTTCTGTTTTGCTTGTTGTTAGTTTTGCTCATTATTGTCCCGTAATGGGTGAGATCATATGATATTTGCCCTTCACTGACTGGCTTATTTCACTAAGCATAATACTCTCCAGTTCCATCCATGTTGTTGCAAAGGGTACAAGTTCCTTCTTTCTTTCTGCTGTGTAGTATTCCATTGTGTAAATGTACCAAAGGTTTTGATCCAATCATCCACTGATGGGCACTTAGGCTGTTTCCAGCACTTGGCTATTGTAAATACTGCCGCTATGAACATAGGTGTGCATAGGTTCTTATGAATTGGTGTCTCAGGATTCTTTGGGTATAGTCCAAGTAGTGGAATTGCTGGATCAAAAGGCAGTTCCATTTTTAGTTTTTTAAGGAAACCCCATACTGTTTTCCACAGTGGCTGCACCAGCCTACATTCCCACCAACAGTGTACGAGGGTTCCCTTTGCCCCGCATCTTCTCCAACATTTGTTGTTTGTTGATTTGCTGATGATTGCCATTCTGACAGGTGTGAGGTGGTATCTTATTGTAGTTTTAATTTGCATCTCTCTGATGACTAGCGATGTTGAGCATTCTTTCATATACCTCTGTGCCCTTTGTATATCTTCCTCAGTGAGTTGTCTGTTCAGGTCCTTTGCCCATTTTTTAATTAGGCTGTCTGTCTCCCTGATGTTGAGTCGCATTAGTTCTTTATATATTTTGGAGATCAGACCCTTGTCTGAGGTATCATTGGCAATTATGTTTTCCCATACAGTTGGTTCCCTTTGAATTTTGCTGATATTTTTAGCTGAACAGAAATTTTCAATTTGATATAGTCCCATTTGTTGATTCGTTCTTTGATTTCCTTTGCCCTTGATGAAGTATCAGTAAACATATTTTTGCGTTGGATATCCAAAAGTTTACTGCCTATATTTTTCTCTAGGAGCTTTATGGTGGCACTGCTTATGTTTAAATCCTTTACCCATCTTGAGTTTATTTTGGTGTATGGTGTAAGTTGGTGGTCTAGCTTTATCTTTTTGCATCTTGCTGTCTGTTCTCCCAACACCATTTGTTGAAGAGACTGTTTTTACTCCATTGGATGTTCCTTCTCCCTTTGTCAAATATGAGTTGACCATAAAGTCCTGGGTTAATTTCTGGGCTCTTTATTCTGTTCCATTGATCTATATGTCTATTCTTATGCCAGTACCAGGCTGTTTTGATGACAGTAGCCTTGTAGTATTGTTTGAAGTCCGGTACTGTGATTCCTCCTACCTTGTTCTTCTTTCTCAAGATTGTGGTGGCTATTCATGGGCGTTTTTGGCTCCATATAAATTTTTGAAGTATTTTTTCTATTTTTGTGAAGTCTGTCATTGGTATTTTAATTGGGATTGCATTGAATATGTAGATTGCTTTGGGTAGTATGGACATTTTAATGATGTTAATTCTTCCCATCCACGAACATGGTATATGCTTCCATTTATTTGTGTCTTCCTTGATTTCTTTCTTC